>BLSH010555297.1:297332-317174 GCA_018402905.1 Glandirana rugosa | reverse complement strand
TCCTCCCTCAAATTCATCAATTCCGCTCTCTATTGGTCCCTCATTTAATCTTCGAAACATCACAGTAACCAACCCTTCCCCACATAAAACCTCTACAAGGTATCCAACTCCCCCGTTCTAAACCTGTCACTAATGTGCACCCCGGTTTTCCTATCAAGTCTTAGGTCCTAATGTGGATTGTGGGACTGTACGTACCTGTGTTCCTTACGTAATTCCATTTTGTACAAAACCGAAATCTTTGTGAAATTACCTTGGTATTCAATATCTATCACAACTCGCTTGGGCCTGACATTGCAAGCCCAGGCATGGCTTGAAAGCCCACAGGCACCGTGCCTGGGCCTGGGCCTGTAAAGCCCGAACGATTTTTGAAATGTCCGGGTCCGGGTCCGTGCCACGGACACCCGAAAGTTCGGTACGGACCCGAACGTTACAGTCCGGGTTCGCTCAACACTATCTATAACTTATGGTTCCATTAAAGTGTTTCTAAAGCCAAAACATGTTTTACCTTAATGCATTCCTTGTGTCCATGCATGTCAGGGTGTTAGGTGTAATCCTGGATTCTGAACTATCCTTTTGGCCCCACGTGTAATCACTGTCCAAATCTTGCCCCCTCAACCTATGGAACATCTCCAAAATACACCCCTTCCCAACCAATGACACTACAAAGCTTCTAATTTACTCCCTGGTTATCTCTCGCCTTAACTACTTAAACTCCCTCCTCATTGGATTACCTTTACATAGGCTATTCCCCCTTCAGTGCAGCATGAATGTTGCTGCCAGGCTCATCCACCTCACCAACCGTTCAGTGTCTGCTACCCCTCTCTGCAATCCCTCCACTAACGTCTGCTAACCCAACAAATTTAATTCAAAATACTAAAAATAACTTACAAAGCCATCCACAACTCTATCTCCAGCTACATCAATAACCTAGTCTCAAAATATTACCAACCAAATCATACTCTTCCTTCCTCCCAAAACCTACTGCTTTTTAGCTTCCTTGTCCCCTCTTCCCATGCTCGCCTCATGGACTTCTCCTGATTCTCTCCCATGCTATGGAATTTCCTTCCCCAATCTGCCCCACTATCTCCAACTCTGCCCTCTTTTAGGCAAACTGAGAAGCATATCCTGCTTCCGCTTAACTGTACTTTCACTTTCTCCATCAGCTCATCTCCAACAGGTATTACCTTTTGTATCCCTTGGCCCTCCCTTTTAGATTGTAAGCTCCAATGACCAAGGCACTCTGATTCCTCCTGTATTGAATTGTATTGTAACCGTACTGTCTGCCCTCATGCTGTTAAGTGCTGTGCAAACTGTTGATGCTATATAAATGCTGTATAATAATAATATAATAAAATGTTTCTGTAAAAGTATTGCCCCTTCCATTGCACAGAGAGGGTAAGCATAAACCGGTTTGCTATTTAAAAAACATTTTTTGAGTTTAAAATCACTTTAAGACTTTGGGGAGTTGTACCCTTTAATTAATAAACCCATTTTTGTTTTAACTGGTTGAGTGTTCACAAGGAGTAGGAGAAGGAGTATCGCATAATTGCATTGGGTAAAGTCCTCCCTCTCTGAGACTTTTGCTTTTTTAAACCAAACCGTCCATGTATGTGATTGAACACTTTTCATAGACACATTTTGGTGTAATCTCTTTCAAGTAGTCTCTCCCTCAGCATATTAGCCTCCTTTTTAAATGTTTGTTCATTGGAGCCTAATGCAGAGGTATTGACTATATGGGAAGGAGTTCACAAGTGCCTGGGAGTGAAAGCTGGAAGAAAATTGTGTTGCTCTCAGTATCCTTGGAGAACAAACTGCTTGACAGACACATGGCATGTCCCTATTGTATTTGTATTTCAAGGAACATTACTGCCATCATTGTAAATTTTAGGTTATTTATGTTCTTTACTGCAATCTACTGGGCTAGTAACTCCTCAGGACCCTCTCAGATGAGAAAAACATCATCTATGTACCTATGCCACGTACTAATGCGGCATGTGTACATAAAGAGGCTCTCATCTGAGAAGAAATTATGTTGTCACTCCCCCAGGCACAGATTGCCGTAGGATGGGGCACGACATATCCCCATCTCTATCCCATACACCAGGAGGTAGTGGGAGCCATAGAAGAGGAAACAATTATGATGTAAGATGAAGTCCAGCCCCTACAAGATAAACTTGCTGAACGACCAATCCTCTGTGCTCCTTTGTGAGAGAACCCTATGAACAGCTCTTTCACCACGATCATAGGGAATCAAGCTGCAGAGGGCCTCCACATCAATGGTTATCAATTTTCCAAAATCACAAAGTTTTCAATAATTTGAAGAAAGTTGGTGGTATTTTTAACAAAGGAGGGTAAGCACAGTACATGTGGCTGTAAGTGTGCATCAATGACTAGACCTAAATTTTCAGTAAGGCTACCATTCCCTGAGACAATAGGTCTTCCTGATGGATTAAGGGGATTTTTATATATTTCGAATAAGCTGTAAAATGTAAACAACCTAGGGTTCTAGGTCCTCACATATTGCCAAAGGTCTTTTAATATCACTCCTGTTTCAAAGCCCTCAAAGCTGCAAAATTAAATGTATCCATTAGTGTGACTGAAAGTGGGCAATATCAGTTTGATTGTCTAGAATCTTTTGACACATGATTTTATATTGGCAGTTGTCCATCACATGCCCCCCCCCCCCCTTATTTGAGGGTTTGATTATGATTTAGTGACTCTCTTGAAGAGAATGTAATGCTTTTCTCTCAACTGGGGACTACTTGGCACTACCTTGCCTTATTGTAGAGATATTTTCAATCTCTTAAATTTTTGGTTTCCGGAACAAAGCCACACTGGGGATGAAATTCAGTGCTGGTAACTTTTGCTATTTTTTTCTTGAAGGAGGTGGATGGATTTACCTTTGGATCCTCCCCCTCCTTTAGGATTGATTGCCTTGATGTCCTTGAATTCCCGTGTGACATGTTCAGACCAATCAATGACACTTTTAGGCCTATCAGTTTTGGCATCTGCACATTTCAACAATTATTTTTTCCTGAAGAGTTGTAACTGAGACCATGGAATAGAACACACTCCTCCACCTCAGACAATTTATATGAGGACAATGTTATAACATTTAATCCATTTTTTTTTTCACATTGACTATCACTACATATTATTTGATCCCTTGTCCTACTTTCTGTGATGCAAGTCAGGCTCCATTTACAGCTACCACCCATATCTGGTGGGTGGGTAGTGGGTATTTTCACTTTTTCAGCCAGATTGGGATAACATCTTCCTTAAATTTGTTACATGTTTTCATTCACATAGCAACATATTTAAAAATTTCAGTTTACCTTTTTAACCAATTAAATATAGGGCACTTTCTCTTGCTGCCCAGGCCAATTTTCAGCTTTCAGCGCTGTCGCATTTTGAATGACAATTATGCAGTCATGCAACACTGTACCCAAACAACATTTTTATAATTTTTTCCCCACAAATAGAGCTTTCTTTTGCTGGTATTTGATCACCACTGAGTTAGATATTTTTTGCTAAACAAATAAAAAAATACCAATTTTTTTTAAAAAAGGTTTTCTTTGTTTCTGTTATAAAATTTTATAAATAACTACGTTTTCTCCTTTGCTGACAAGCACTGATGAGGCTGCACTGATGGCCACTGATGAGGTGGCATTGATGAGGTGGCACCGATGGGCACTGATGATAAGGCACTAATATGCAGCAATGATGGACATTAATAGGCGGCACTGATATGCAGCACTGATGGGTACTAATGGGCACTGATGGGCACTGATGGACACTCATAGGTGGCACTAATAGGCCACACTGATGGGCACTTATAGGTGGCACTGGTGGGCATTGATGGGTGGCACTGATGGGTAATGATGGGTACTGATGGGCACTGATAGATGGCACTGATAGGCATCACTGATGAGGAGGCACTGGCAGGAATTACTGATTGGCGCTGATTGACATCCTTGATGGGTACTGATTGGCATCCCTGGTGAGCTCTAGTGGGCATCCTTGATGGGTCAATGCACTGATTAATTAGCGCAGATCCCCACTGTCAGAAGAGCCACTGATGGGCTCTCCTCTGCTCGTGCCTTGTCAGTGCAAATAGAGGAAAAGCACTGACCAGCTGTGATTGGACACAGCTGAACACGTGGTAAAGAGCCTACGTCATAGGCTCTTTACAGGAAGCGGACATGCGGTGTGTCAGAGCAACACAACGCATTACTGATTGATGCGCTGCATGCTCTCACACGCGCACCCACGCTTATCCTGCTGGACGTCGTATGACACCCAGTCAGGATAATACAGCCACTCTGCAGCATCATTTTGCATACAGCGGGCGGGAAGTGGTTAAGATCCTGTTTTCTGGGACTTCAAGCAAGGAAAATGTCTATGTTGTTCTCTGTGTTATGAGGGGGACTGGAAGCTGAGTTTCTGTGATTAATCCTGTGTGGAGGCAGATATCTCCTTATTTGTGTTACATTTGAACACTGGCTGTCTTAACAAAAGGTTAAAGGAGCTGGGCTTCTCCATTGCATGTTAATCACTCGCTGAACAGGCCTTTTCTGACAAGTTTAAATTTGTATTTTTTGCTAGAAAATGAATTAGATCCCCCAAACATTGTATAGATATTTTTTATCAGAGACCCTAAAGAATAAAATGGCAATTTTTTTTTTTTTTAAATCAGAAAAGTTTTTATTAGGCATAGCATCATAACACAACATTACAGTTCGTATAAGGAGCTGCATTACAACATCAGTTTCCATTATGAAAGCCGTATCAAACAGTTACATTTGCATCTCGTGAAACTCACAATGACATGGTGGTCATGCCCATCAGGAAACAATAGAAAGAAAAAGGGGGAAGGTAGGAAGAGATGGGGGGGGAAAGGTTATAGTCTACCTCCGGGGTATCTCCCTGTTTTGGTTTTTCACCAAATGTATTCACTCAAATCCATGTGTGTAGGCAAGTATGATACATAGATGTGTATAGAAATACATGACCAATATATGTGTCTCCCAACCAATCACTAGTCTCCTGCTCGTATTCTTTCCTCCCTTTCAGGGGGGTGTTAGCCCATGTAGTATACGGTCCTTTATTAGTTGGTGGGGTGCTAAGCCCGGGGTCTCCAACCATAGTTGCCACATTTTATAAAAAAAATTTTGGGTCTTGGCGATGCAGGTATGTCAGTTTCTCTCTGATCAGCAAATTATTTACCTGTTCGATCCACATTTGTTTGGTAGGAATTTTATCCGTAATCCAGAGACCAGTAATCTGCTTGCGAGCTATGTAAAGTAGTCTCAGCATTTCTAGTTGCTCTTGCGGAGCAATTCCCTCCTCGTCCAGAGATCCCAACAAGCATGTCAAAGGGTCTCTGGGGAGAGGGTACTGGTATACCTGTGATATAATCTCAATCACTTCTGACCAGTATCGGAACAGCTTAGGGCAACGCCACAACATATGGATCAGAGTTCCCTCCTCCCTCTGGCATTTAGGGCAGAGCGGTGAGGTCCTCCTGCCCCACTTGTAGAGCTGCACCGGCGTCCTATAACATCTATGAAGTAGATATAAATGAGACAGTTTCTGGGACGCCGAGACAGACACCAGAGGGGCATTCTCCAGGCAGACATCCCACGTATTATCATCGATTGGCCCTAAGTCCCTCTCCCAGCCCCTTCTGCATGGGTGCAGGGTGGAACTGTGAGAGGACCCGAGTAAGATGGAGTATCCCCTCGAGATCATTCCTTTCTGAGACCTTTCCAAGAAAAAAACACTCATAAGTGGATGTTCCGATGGGGGTACTTCATATGATCTTGCTTGCACTTGAAGGGCATGTCTTAATTGAAGATACTTATAGAAATGAGTTTTCGGTAACTGAAATTCATTCTGTAACTCTTGAAAGGATTTAAGATGAGGACCATTATAAAGTTGGGCTATATATAGAATGCCTGCCGTCTCCCACATTCGGAATCCCTCTAATTTTATCAACTCTCGCAAGTTGGGATTGTGCCACACCGGTGTGAGGTGACAGCTCCCTTTTTTGTTTAGAGTGCGTTTAATAAACTCCCATAGCATGTTCTAGAGTCTAATTGTCGGAAGGTCAGCTTGTAAATGTGGAAAGCTTGCCTCCAAAAAGGATAGTAGGGGCATTGGTGATCTCTCAGGTAGCAGCAAGCCTTTAATAGGATCCTGAGGATCCTCCAGACCCCATGCTTCCATATGTTGGATCTGGGAAGCAATATAATAGAACTTGGCGCTGGGAACCGCTAGTCCTCCCTGTGACTTTTCAAACTGTAAGGTGAATAGACTGATTCAGGGAGCCTTGCTTCCCCAAATCAGTGCTCTAAACTGAGAATCAATTTGTTGGAACCACTTCCTTGGGAACCAGATGGGGGCATTATGGAAAATGTAGAGCAGCTGGGGCGCCCACACCATTTTAATTAGGTTAATTTGACCTACTACTGACAGGGGGAGTTTTGACCATATTGTACATTTTGTTTTAAATTTTCGGAGTAAGGGGATTAGATTCAATTCTATATATTGCATGGGGTCCGGTGTGACCTGGATTCCCAGATAACGAAAAGACACTACCAGGGAAATTTTCCCAGCACAGTCTGGGAGGGGTGTCTTGATCGGGTCTATTGGCATTAGAACAGATTTGTCCCAGTTAATTGAAAAGCCCGATAGAGTCCCAAAATAGTTGATGAGGTTCATGGATTCCTGAGTATAATCCAAGTAAATTAAAGTGTCATCAGCGTATAACGAGATAACATCCTCCCTTTGACCTCTGAGAAATCCTACAATATTGTTAGAGGCTCTAACGTGGATCGCCAGAGGCTCTAATGCTAGGGCAAATAATAAGGGTGACAGAGGGCATCCTTGCCGTGTGCCCCTGTGTAACTTAAAGGATTCTGATAATTGGCCATTGACTCTAATTCTTGCGGAAGGGTCTGCATAGAGTAACTGGACCCAGGATATAAATTTTTGACCTATACCAAATTTAGTCATGCCCTTCCAGAGGTAGGGCCATTCCATGCTATCAAAGGCCTTAGCCGCGTCAAGTGAGAAGATAGCCCTATTTCCTTGGTTGTCCACTGGCAACTGTAAATTAAGAAATAGCCTGCGTAAGTTATGTGCCGTAGACCTAGTAGGGATGAAGCCCAATTGGTCTTGGTGTATTATTTTGTGAATGCAAGACGCCAGCCTGTTAGCCAGAACTCTAGCCAGCAGCTTGACATCACAGGTAAGCAATGAGATGGGCTGATAAGAATCCCGCGACGTCTCAGGCTTCCCTGGTTTTAGAATCACAACGATAATGGCTTCATTTAAAGAGTGCAGAAGTTTTCCTGTTTCTAGGGCCGAATTATAGACTTTTAGAAGGTTAGGGAGGAGCTGATCTGCGTACTGTTTATATATTTCAGAGGGGAGACCGTCCGCACCTGGGGTGCGACCATTATGTGTTTGGGCCAAGGCCACCCTGAGTTCCTCTTCTGTTATGGGTTTGTCTAGGTTCCTAGTGTCTGCCTCTGGTAGGGTAGGGATATCATACTTGGTCAGAAATTGTAAAATGTCAGTTTGGGATGGGTGAACCTTAGATTCATATATGTCCTGAAAAAATTTTTGGAAAGCCGCAACGACTTCGGGAGTCGTCTGGCATTGGTTACCATTACGATCTATAAGAGAGTGTATGTGGCCATGCGAATGTTATGTTCTGATTAGCATTGCCAGCATATGACCTGTGCTTTCCCCCTCCTCAAAGTGTTTCTGTTTTAGGAAAAACCTTTTATTTTCTGCCTTTTGTATTGTCACCTGTCGGGCCAGTGCCTGGGACACCAGCCAGGTAAGCCTAGTGTCATCCGAGGAAGCAGCCACATAGGCGGTCTCAGATCTTTGAAGCTCTTCTAATACAAACGATTCCCATTCCTTAGTGCCAGTCTTAATATTATTAATTAAACTTATGAAATGACCCCGTAAGAATGCTTTAAAGGCATCCCAGACGACCCCTATGGGCGCCGTATCCAGATTATCCTTAAAATAGGTTGTAATTAATTTGGGTGTCGGATCCGGATCTGGGAACAGTGACAACCAGAAAGGGTTGAGCCTCCACAGCGTCTTACTACTAGGTTTTTTATGACCGTAATATCAATCCATAAGGAAGAATGGTCTGATATAGTTCTGGGCCCATATCCGGCATCCACAACCCATGTGAGCATAGTATCGTTACCCAAACTCAGGTCAATTCTAGATAAAGCTCCAGTGGCAGCCGTAGCACATGAATACATACGGTTAGTAGGGTAATGCATTCTCCACACATCCATAAGGCTGATTTCTTCCAAAAATTTAGCAAATTTTGTGGGACCTATAGGGTGAGGTTGTCCAGAACCCAGAACTCCTCTCAGTTTGTTAAGGGAGTAGTCCAAAAAATTATTAAAGTCTCCCATAGCCAATAATGGAGTGTCTGGGTATTGAGACATGTAAGCAGCAAGTTTTCTAATGGGCTCGGCTGAGTAGGGAGGTGGAACATACATTCCTGCAATAATGCATCGGCTACCACAGAGACAACATAGTACAAATACAAATGTACCCTCCGGATATAGTAACATCTAGGGGTGTAAATGAGGTGTCCCTACGGATCAGGACACTCACTCCCCTAGAGTACAAAGTGTGCACCGCATGAAACTGAAAGCTAAACTGCCTCTGCGGGAAGTTCGGGGCCTGTCCATGAGGACTGTGCGTCTCTTATAGACATATAACAGATGCCTGCATGTGCTTAATCGTCCTGAGAATAGCTAGATGCTTAACTGGATTGTTCATTCCCCTGACATTCCAGGAAAGAAATCTTAGTCTTCCCGACATTGGGCAGTGTAGGAAAAAATAATAGCCAGGGGCCGTTTAGCCCGGGGAGGACTCCCCATGGTCTCATCAGGAGAAAGTACTTCAGACAGTGTCACAGGGGGGAAGTCTACAATTCCGGTTGTAAGGGAGACACATATGTGATGTGCACATCTTTGAGCCAGGCAGGTAGCCGGATAAGGATTCGAGTACATGGGCCAGCAGTTCTGCATGTTGGAGGGAGAGTCCGGAGGGGGATAGGAAAACAGTGTGGTAGCCAACCGGGCTACAAAACAATGAAAGAGGTTGTAGTCTTTAGTCCACATTGGACTGTGGGGGGGCAGCAGTGAGAACAACGTTGAGGGGCACACAAGTCCCCAAACTCGGAGCCTCGTAGCGACCTAGTGTAGGTTAGTATCGAACAGTCCAACGTTGTTGGTCTAATATAGAACAAATAACGCAGATGCGACCTCTATGTGGCATTAGTCCCGCTTAACTAAGGAAAAGAAAAAACAGGAAACAAAATGGGGGTGAGAGAGGGGGACCTCTCCAATATTGGAAGTATCATGTGGTATCTCCTCCAGCAGTTGTGTCAGATGGAAATATCAGGTAGGATTCGGGCGTCTGATTCGGGCATCTCGCAGGGAGCTTTCTTCCCTGTCTAGCCATTGCACCGCCATGCCTGGTTTGTCAAAAAAATGGGTTTCTCCTTTGGCCACCACCCTTAGGCACGCCGGATAGAGCATGGCGTACTTGAGATCCAGGGCTCGCAGTCTCCGTTTTACTTCTACAAATTTCTCTCTTTTTTTCTGTAACTCGGCAGAGAAATCAGGGAAAAGTGAGATCTTAGCGTTGTCCATAACCAGTGTACCAGCTTTTAGCCGAGCTCCCGTCAGTATGGCATCTCTGTCCTTATAGTTCAGGAGTTTGAAAAGAAATGGATGCGGAGGCGCTCCCTGTGGAGGAGGGCGGGATGGCACTCTGTGTGCTCTCTCAACAGCAAACAGTGGAGAGAATGTTTCAGAGCCAAATACAGAAGTGAGCCATTTTTCAATAAAAGCAACTGGATTGTTCCCTTCTATCTTCTCTGGCATTCCTATAGCCCTGACGTTGTTCCTCCTCATCCTATTTTCCAATTCGTCAAGTTTGGCTGCATGCTGTGATATTTGGTGAATGGTGTGGGCTAAGTCTCTCTGCATAAGTGGGATATCATCTTCTATGGAGCTGACTCTCCCCTCCAGGGCCGCAGTCCGCTCCCTGAGCTTTTGCATATCTTGTCTGAGGAAGGAAAGTTCAGCCTTCACCCCTTTCACTTCATCTGTCAGTGTGGTAAGAGATAGGTTACAGGTGGTCACCGCTGTAAGGAAGTCTCTGAGAGTCGGTTCAGTGTCGTCAGATGGGGCCGGCGTGGACACAGCAGTGGGGTGTGCAGCTGCCATTGTACTCACTGTGTCCCACTCAAGTCCAGATCCCTCTCCATCCTCCAGGGGGACGGTGTCATCCGCTTCTCCTGTGCCGCCATCCATCCGTTTGTGAGTGCGGGAGCCCGGCGCCATCTTGGAGCATGAGGTCCACGGGCCTTGTTTCTTTAGCTTTCCTGGACATGGCGACAGGAGGTTCCAGGGCTTTCCGGACGGTGCTCTGTGTGTGGGCGAATACCCACGTCTGTTGCGGGGGTAGATGTGGTCAGGATTAGGGGTTTCCTGCAGGATCAGTGGAGGATTCTCAGCGGAGCTCACCGAGGAGAAGTCTGCTCACATTCGCCGCTCAGCCACGCCCCTGGCAATTTTTGCAATGTGTTCTCTCACACTGCATTTGCACAGCAGTCTTTCAAAGCATTTTTTTTGGGGGGGGGGGGAATGCACTTTATTGAGCTAAAAAAAAAAAGAAAACACAATAGTTTCCCCAATGTTTTCATTTTTTTTATAATGTGAAAGATGATGTTACACAGGGTAAATAGATACCTAATATGACATGCTTTAAAATTGTGCACGCTCGTGGAATGGCGACAAACTTCGGTACTTAAAATTCTCCATAGTTGACAAGCATGAGCACAAACAAATTAAATTTTTTTCTTTATTTCTCTTTCTCTATTTATTTCACTATTTATTTTTTATTTTTACACTGTCCCTACATGTATGCTGATTTCCTCAAATGTGTCAACAAAAGTGGAAATATATTTTAAGTCCTTACAATAATCCTGTCAGCACAGGGTGACTTGTACAGAATACTATACCTGTAAAAGAACAGGCAATATACTAACTCTTTTCAGTACCACATGTACTGAAATGTTGCCCCTTCACTGCTTCCCAGACTCAGCATTTATTCTACCAATGTTATGAGTTGAATGCCTACTACCACCACTGCACTATGTGGTTAATCTTGCCAACTTGTACGTCCTGTAGTGGTATACAAGCCATCTGGAGGAACCACTTTGTGAGGTGGGGAAGTGAATATTTTACACACCAGAAAGTGTGGAAAACTTACAGTGGCCAGGAGAGCAATGAAGGGTGGTGTTAATATTGACCACAGGAAAAGTAGGCATATTGCCTCTTCTTTTACAAATATAGTATTGTTCTAATACTGACAAGTGGGCCATACATGAGTAATTTTTTTTTAATCTTTATCAGTAGCCTGAGTGATAGGTGGCAAAGCAATACAAGCGAAAGAAGGGAACAGCAATCTTAGAATGTAACAGGAGGTGGCTAAACAAGGATCCTCATGGAAGTATCAGTAGTAAATTGTAATGAAATCTGCAGATGTATATATATTGAAATGTAAAGTACGATCTTAAATCTTGTATGGAATTCTAGTGATATACAACTATTTTAACTGACAGTGTAGTCCTTGGGCAACATTGCCTTTCCATTTAATTGAGCCAAATAATCCATTGAAAATTAAATTTGTACACATATTCCCATATCTTTAAACCACCCATAGTTAAAATACAACTGTAAATTTGCATTAATACATTTAATTTCATTTTAACACATGCATACATGCACTGTTTGATATTTTAACTAACAACCTGAAGTTTAGCTTCAAGTAACCCTAAGCTTTATCCTTATTCTTCAAAAATAATCCATACACACCCACTGCTTAATGGTGTTGCAATTTATTTCTCAATAAATTGTTTCTTACTGTGTTTTTGTGCCTCAGTGTAACATCCTTTGTGAGCTCCTGAACCTTTCCTCACTCCCTTTCATCTAGACCAAGCAGTCCACATTGGTTGTAGTCATGTGCATTGCTCTAAGCACCCTACAAACCCTATAGTCCAAAGTTCATAGTCCCTAGTCCATCTTGGGAACAAGTAAGAGAGTGGCTATATTCTTCTATACAGTGGGTCAGTAGGACCATGGAGAATGAATATATCCACCCTCTAACAGGAAGTCAGATCACAGCAGCAAAAAAAAAAAAAAAAAAGGAGACTTGTAGGAGATTGAGAACAATAGAGGGTACTTTTTAAGTTAAAGATGCATACTTTAAAAGTTTTTTTCTTTAAATCAGAGTTTAGTGTCACTTTAAACCTGAGGGTGAGTTTAAAGCTGCATTATTAATTGTTTGTTATTCCTGTTGACATTTTTAGAATTCAATGGCCTATAAATGTTGTAGCTACAGTGGTAAATGTGCTGTTGGTAAACAGGGCAACATTTGTGAAAAAAAGGAAAAGGCTATATACTGTAACTCACAAATACTTAGTGCTGCCAGAGCATTACTTCAATTCCTCTTACAGACACAAACCAGGGCTAAATGTTATAAGCTCCTAACCACCAAGTGTGCGCATGCAATTAATATTAGTAGTAGTATTTGTATTATTTATTTTACATAGAAAATGGGAAATGTTCAAACAGATTAAGAAAAGCAGAGAGGGAAGGAAAATAGTCAACTGACAGCTTTCCAAAGTTCATCGGCAATGCAAACAGATGAGAAGGATGTAAATGAGGACTACAAAGATTAGCACAATGTTATTCCACTCAGTGTCAATTCTTTATAAAAGTTATGTTGTGTGGATTGTTTCCCTTGTTGCGCCATTAGGTATTTTGGCTGTCTAGTGGAGTTAGCAGGATTGACTCCCCTTATGAGACAGTTTTTTTTGTTTTTTTAATGTGAAAGATCTGTTCTCTGTAAAAATAGTTACAGTTGTATACATTTAAGTTTGGACTTCATTATTGATATTTCTCACAAGCTTAGAAACGGTTGATCTATTTTGATACAGGCTGCTCTAAAAAAACAACAGACAAGTTAAATAAGACAAGCTTGGTTTGAGTTACTATTGGCTGTTTTATGTAAGTTTCACATATATTGTTTTTAAACAGAATCTGCTTTACAAACCTCACATTAAAACAGAATAAATATATATAAAAATATATACACACACACACACATATATATATATATATATATACATATATACACTTGTGCTCATAAGTTTACATACCCTGGCAGAATTTATGATTTCTTTGCCATTTTTCAGAGAATATAAATGGTAACACAAAAACTTTTCTTTCACTCATGGTTAGTGTTTGGCTGAAGCCATTTATTATCAATCAACTGTGTTTACTTTTTTAAATCATAATGACAACAGAAACTACTCAAATGACCCTGATCAGAAGTTTACATACCCTGGTGATTTTGGCCTGATAACATGCACACAAGTCGACACAAAGGGGTTTGAATGGTTGTCAAAGGTAACCATCCTCACCGGTGATCTGTTTGCTTGTAATTAGTATGTGTGTATAAAAGGTCAACAAGTTTCTGGACTCCTGAAAGACCCTTGGATCCTTTATCCAGTGATACACTGAAGTTTCTGGCTTCTGAATCATAGGGAAAGCAAAATAACTGTCAAAGGATCTGCAGGAAAAGGTAGTTAGACTGTATAAAACAGGAAAAGGATATAAAAAGATATCCAAGAAATTGAGAATGCCAATCAGCAGTGTTCAAACTCTAATCAAGAAGTGGAAAATGAGGGGTTCTGTTGAAACCATGGTCAGGTAGACCAACTAAAATTTCAGAATCGGGGGGCGTGGTCTAGCTCTGACCAGAGATGGTCGCTTGATCTGTGCTCTCCTGCACAACGGAGCTCCAGAAAGCTGACCAAGGGATCAAATACACCCTCAAAGTGCTCATGGGGAAGAACGACCACAGTACCTCTGCAGCCAGGAGTCTCAAAGAGCCGACCTCACAGACCCCAGGGAATATCCCGGCAATGTTCCGGATGGCGGGCGGAGAAGGCTGTGCAACCACCGAGATGGAGTTGGAAAGCTCAGCCGGAACCCACCCCCAGGCGCCCGCACAACATAACCAGACGGCCGCATTTCACACAACAGCGCACCCTCTATGCCTAAGTGACCTACAGGCAGTTGCAGCAGACATAAAAGCCACCATAACAGACCTTAAGGTTGATCTCCATGCGGTCTCCATGAAGATGGGAGCGGTGGAATAGACAACGTCCCGCCATGCGAACGCCATTAGGCAAGTACAAAAATCTACAGATCTAAATCTCTCACACATTATTGAGATGCATAGACATTTAGAGGATCTCGATAATCGTGGTTGACGTCATAATATCCGCATCAGGGGGGTCCCCGAATCGATTGAACAACACCTGTGGCAGGGATCTTTAATGATCTATTGGAGAGGCCTGCGGATTCCCCCATAGAAATGGAGAGAATTCACAGGGCACTGCGACCTAGGGGTCATGAGACAGATCCACCTAGAGACATTATTTGTTGCTTAGTGAATTTTCCACTAAAAGAGGCAATCTTTAGGAAAGCTCGAGATTGCAACAGAGTCCAATACAATGGCAATGAAATTAAAGTGTTTCAGGATCTCTCCACTATTACTCTGAACCACAGGCGAGCTCTGCGCCCCCTGCTGGACCAACTGCAAACAAGAGGAATTACATACAGGTGGAAGTTCCCCTTCTGCTGTCTTTCTGCAACCTGGAGAGGTCATTCCGCTCATTTAAGAACACCTGATGACCTACAAGCTTTCTGCATATATGTACACAAAATTGGCGGTCATGGGACTTTATATGAGGCAAGTCACTAATATAGTCAACAAGTCATGAACAAATGAATATCTATAAACTCATTTATTGCACATGAAAACACATAGGTAGCTCTTGATTCACAGATTACAATGAAAACGTATCACAAAAAGCAGACAATAATTCACAGTGTATAAATACATGATAACATGAATAAAAGGATGCGTAGCTACAGTGAACTGCAGCATTTGAGCTGGTCTGATATACAATATACTCTACGCGTTTCGAGGATCCGTCCTCTCATCAGGAGTATCATATCATAATTGTCTATAAATATACAAAAATTATATATTAGTAATTTGGTCAATACCTTGTAAAAAACCAAGGGGAGAAATATAAAGTAAAAAGTAAAAAAAGAGATATGAACCAATTCTTACATGTCAGCTAATTGTGGCCCAACCAATGACAATGGGGAAAGGAATGTCCAGAGCAGTGCCAGTCCCGGGGCTGAGGCGGGAAAATGGAAGCCCAAGCCATGGACAGCAGCCAGGCGGCAAAGCCAAAGACCATGGAAAGTGAGTGAGGGGAGCCTGCTGTTTGCACCAAACTGTGAAACAGAAATGGAAATATTAAATTAAGGTGTGATATTGTGTAGTAAAGTGAGGTCAAAGGAATCACACCTTAATTTAATATTTCCATTTCTGTTTCACAGTTTGATGCGAACAGCAGGCTCCCCTCACTCACTTTCCAAGGTCTTTGGCTTTGCCGCCTGGCTACTGTCCATGGCTTGGGATTCCATTTTCCCGCCTCAGCCCCGGGACTGACGCTGCTCGGGACATTCCTTTCCCCATTGTCATTGGTTGGGCCACAATTAGCTGACATGTAAGAATTGGTTCATATCCCTTTTTTTACTTTATATTTCTCCCCTTGGTTTTTTACAAGGTATTGACCAAATTACTAATATATAATTTTTGTATATTTATAGACAATTATAATATGATACTCCTGACGAGAGGATGGATCCTCGAAACGTGTAGAGTATATTGTATATCAGACCAGCTCAAATGCTACAGTTCACTGTAGCTACGCATCCTTTTATTCATGTTATCATGTATTTTTACACTGTGAATTATTGTCAGCTTTTTGTGATACTTTTTCATTGTAATCTGTGAATCAAGAGCTACCTATGTGTTTTCATGTGCAATAAATGAGTTTATAGATATTCATTTGTTCATGACTTGTTGACTATATTAGTGACTTGCCTCATATAAAGTCCCATGACCGCCAATTTTGTGTACATATATGTTATTAGGGATGGAGGCTTGTCATGTTAAATGGGAGTGCCCGATCATAACCCCCTTCTTTACAAGCTTTCTGCAAATCCCTTAATATCCCATATACGGAGGTCCCAGAGTGGTACAGCTCATTTTCAATTTCTGAAGCTTAAATCAAAGTTTCTAACAACTCCACTCCAAGAGCCCAAATACACAGAGACAGACGCCACAGAATTTCCTCACATTCACCTCCTCTTAACCCAAGCCGCAGAGAGGACGCACCAAGGAGCCCTGGTTCCTCACCACCACGCAGGAGAGACCGAATTGATACCTGAAATAATTGTCCACATAGAAGGGTGCCTTATACCCAACCCAGGTTCACTTGTAAAATGCCCAAAGAGTTTTCGGAGTGATACTTCACCATCCCATCAAGGCCACAACTCCCAAACTCTGCCATAGTTGTATGTAGTAACTGTTACCTTTTTCCTTCCTAATATAGACAGACCAAGCCAGTGCTACATCTCCAGGCTGCTGGGATAAACAAACTGGTTCTCCTCTCCCTGTAAGGTACTGTTTTTGCCTCATAATTACTACCATTGTTACAACATATTTACATACCTGGTCCAATGGCAAATTTTACTAACCAGCAATACATCACTCCATAACAACACCCAGCTGTCTTTAGCTTATGGAAGGGTAAAACTATACTATACTATACCATGCAGACCCCCCAAATATTGTTTATTCAGCCTTGCTCCACACAATTTATATCTACTAAGGATCCTACACCTCTTGACTGCAGTTTGAAATCGGCTACACAATCACCTTTTTTTTTAAGCTAAGAGAAACTATGAGGAGACTCTAACACCGCTGCCCATCAATGCACATTAAGGCAAACTCTGATTGCTAGGAGGTTTTTACGCCAATAGGAATTTACCTTTTACCAAGTCATGGTGTATATCATCACCAATTTGTATTGGGAGAGTCCCTTTACGGGGAACCTCCAGTACCCAAAGTCTTAACGGACCTTAAGAAAGTACTGGTAAATACAGTTTTCAAAAGAGAACTTCTCAACATGACCAGCAGGTGGTGTAAAACATAAAAGAAGGCCCTTATCAAGATCCTAACATATTTGTTAGTTTTGGGTTTTTCTTTTTGCCTATTGTTTCTTGTTTTGTTATTATAACATGATCTCTGTTTTGTTGTTTTCATTCTGTACATCCAACATTTTGTTAGATCCCATCCCTTCTTGGATTGAACCCGGCTCTCCACCTTGAATGCTCATTTAACTCTTATAGAAGCGTCAACTGTAAGTCAGGAAAATGCTTCAGGTCTTCTGGCTAATTGAATATTTTTTATGTTGACCGTTCTAGTAATTTGCTATCAACACACCTTCATGATCCTTGTAGAGGTGAGATTCTGCACGATCCCCTGAATTGTCAATAAGGATGCTCCATGTGGAATCTCATGTCCTCTACTAGATGGTTTGGATCATGGAGGCATTTGATTGATAAATATGTCTAATAAAGGAGCCAATTTAATCTCCTATCTGTGGTAACAATTCCATATGTTGCCTCTTAGCACCAAGGTTTTTTTTTGCTGTTTTTTTTTTATAATTTACTAATCTAGGTTGTAATGTTTTGTTACAAAGGAAAATGAGTAGATAACAATCTATTGTACATGCATTCCACCCCCCTAATTTTTCAAGAAGCCGGAGATAATTCATCCTCCTCTCGCCAGATACATTACCATAATACACACAAACCCATGAAACCCCTATTGTCAATTAGGACATCACTATTTTTGTTTCCCTGCTGCAGCTACCCCAACTTATACTCCGTTCACTACACTCTATTTTCACAAACTCAATATATAATAACCCATGACTTCTCCCCCATATGACCCCATGCTAAACTTTATTAGACCAGCTCCAAGACGTTTCCGTCTAGGCCCCGCTCGCACACAGGGAGAAACCTTATTACTTGCTCCATTTATTATTCCTTTAGGAAGAGTAGCTGGTCTACATCCCCCTCCGGATCTTTGTTCCTTTCCCTCCTCTGTATCCGTATTCTATCCCTCTTTGTTCCTACATCTCTCTTTCCCTTGCTTTCTTCTATCTATATCTAGAGTTGAGCGAACTTGGACTGTAAAGTTCTGGTTCATACCGGACTTTGGGGTGTCCGTGCCCTGAACCCGAACCCGGACATTTGAAGAAAAGTCTGGGTTCGGTATTCAGGTATTTTTGTGCCTTTTCTATAGCTGCAGGGCTGCCAATCAACAAGCGTTTCACTCATTTGCCCTTAGAAGCCATCAAAGCCATGCCTACTAATTTTTATTAACCTCAGTACCAAAACATTAAGGAGGGAGGAAATGATAACCCTTGATAAGGGTCTCAAATATGCCCCACCAAGAAACCTCAGTAAATTTCAGACATTTATTGATGTACATAAATTTATTTGTAAACTCAATATTAAAACACACTTTATTACAAATCCAATTAGAAATATTGGTTCTATATCCTCACAGATGAAGAACAGAAACCTAAGAAATGCCTCACTATTTAACCCTCCGGGTAATACATCAGCTAACATCACAGTCTTCAGAGATTTAGTCTTAAAGGACTTGGAAAACCTAAAATATCGTAAGATAAACCCCAAATCTGAGGTAAAGACTGGTATAGAAAGATTATGCCAAAGGAAGGACATAGTAGCCCACCCGGTGGACAAAGGGGGGGGGGGGGCTATAGTCATACAGGATAAAGAGGCCTATAACAAAGAATTAAACAACATATTATCAGATGTATCAACCTACTCCCCATTACAGCACGATCCAGGTCCTAAATTCAAAACAGAACTGAAAACTCTGGTACAGGAAGGGATCAGCTTACAAATTTTAAATAACAAAGAGAGTGAATTTCTGATCCCTCTAGCACCCAGGTTACCAATCATGTATTGTGTACCTAAGGTACATAAAAGCTTAGAAAATCCTCCTGGTAGGCCCATCATCAGTGGTATAGATTCCATCACATACAGAATAGGTCAATATATTGACCATTTCCTACAACCACTGGTGATGGGCACACCATCATACCTGAAAGACACAGAACAAGTAATCAACATTCTCAAAGATGTCGAGTGGAAACCAGGCTATCTTTTGGTTACAGCAGATGTGGCCTCACTCTACACTGTCATCTCTCACCAAGAGGGATTGGAGGCAGTAGAACATGTTTTGAAACTAGACACCACATTACCGTGTATCCAGAGACAATTCATCTTGGATCTTCTGGAATTCGCAATGACACATAACTAGAGTTGAGCGAACCTCTGGAAGTTCGGGTTCTGCTGGTCCGTCCGAACTTCGGGACAAAGTCCGGGTCCGGGTCCGGACGGAACCCGAACGATCGCACGGACAACGAACCCCATTGAAATCAATGGGGACCCGAACTTTTATGCACAAAAATGGCTGTAACAAAGTCCTGGAAAGCCCTAGAGGGCTGCAAAAGGAAGTAAAATGGGGGTAAGGGTAGGGCAAGTGCCCTACAAAAAAATGGGGACAGGGAAATAACTGTAAATATTTTTAAAAAAATAAAAACATAAAAAAAGCAAAAATGGAGGTGAATGTGGATCATCTTCAAACTGTGTCTGAAAAGTATTAATTAATGGTAGAAGCCATATAACTGTTCTAAAATCATCTTCAAACTAGGGCAAGTGCCCTACAAATAAATGGGGATAGGGAAAA
>BLSH010555297.1:263850-279267 GCA_018402905.1 Glandirana rugosa | reverse complement strand
AGGAGGTGACGTTTTCCCTCTTGGTCTACATTGAATCAAAAGATCAGAAGAGCCGTCGAAGAGCCCTGTCCTACTCTTGTATCCTATTTCCGTGTTCATCTAGACTCTTGAGACTGAATGAGGTCCCCCCTCAGCTTATAGTCATAGGTCTTTTTCGAATATCTTTGTATCTTTGTATCTTTTCACTGCCGTCTTTTTCTGACTCATCAGGTAGCTCAGACGGGGAAAAATAAATAAATAAAAAAATATATAAAAAAAAAAAATGTAATTGGAACAACAAACTGATACCTAAATACAAATAGGGTTCGTACAAATTTCGGTAAATGACAACTGACAGAGTGTTGGAGACAACCATCAAATAAGGTTAGTAGTTGGAGGTTCAGGAGGGCAGTCTTTTCAATATGAAACCAAAATCAAGAACACGGGGACATGACCTCAAACTAACTGGGGGGAAGTTCAAAACTAATCTTATAAAGTATTATTTTAGGGTGGTTGATGATTGGAATAAACTACCAACAGAGGTTGTGAGACAGTCAACAGTAAATGGCTTTAAACATGCTTGGGATAAACATAAATCCATAGTCAAACAACAAGGTTAATGTAAAAAAAAAAAATATATAAAAAAATAAATAAATAAAAAGGGGCAGACTCGATGGACTACTCAGTCTTTTTCTGCCGTCACTTTTCTATGTTTCTATGTTTCTATAAGCTTTTTCTGGATACTGATATTCGACTCCCCCCTGGAGTAAGTCAGAGTTCTCAGATCTACTTGTGCCTTTATCCTATGTTCTCATCCTGTCCCGAGAAGCTGCCGAGAAGACTAGAAAACTAAGTTACATCTGGTTCTCCCTTTTGCAGTGGAGGAATTTGTTCCAGTTCTCACCTCATTTAGTTTTTTAAGAAGTGACTTTGGTCTTGGTGTGGAATAGCACACTGGAGGTCATCTATCGGGAATAACAGGAAACTCTTCTTCACTCTGGTTTATTTTATTGTTCCGGGACTGAAAACATCTAGCCTAGTTCTGTCGGGGTTTTGGCTAGTTAGTAGGGAGTTTGTTAATATGTTCCTACTGTTCTGTGTTATTGGTGTGCTCATGACTCTCTATACGAATGGTTTCAGGGTAAGCTTACCATGCTACTATCTGTCTCCATTCAGTGGTGGCTCTCAGGTAAGGTCAAATTCTCAGGCTATATGTATACAGTCTGGTATTTATGGCTCTTTCGGGGGTTAATTTAGTCTCGTGGAATGTGCGGGGCCTCAATGATAAATTCAAATGGTCCCTAGTATTCAAATATTTATCCTCCCACAAACCACACATTCTGCAGGAGACACATCTCACCGGTTCCAGGATTCTGGCCCTGCGCAAGCCTTGGGTGCGGCAGGCCTTCCACGCCAAATACTCCTCTTATTCCAGAGGGGTATCGATTCTTATCAACAAATCCCTTCCTTGCAAAATCCTCCAAATTGTCCTAGATCCTGGTGGGAGGTTTATTATTCTCATGATTGAAATCTACTCCCTAAAGTGGGCTTTAGTAAATGTATATTTACCCCCACCAGTGGATCATGATTTATTATATACTATTTATGAAAAATTGGCCCCTCTACTACCTGCTCATGTGATTATTGCTGGTGACTTTAATGCAGTTCTAGACGCAGTTTTAGATACTTCTAACCCTAATCGCACGTCTTCTGTGGAACTGAAGGGATGTGTTGACAACTTTGGTCTCGAGGAGTTGTGGCGTTGGAAACATGCTGATGTTAACGCATTCTCCAGTATGTCATCTACCCATAGGTCTACCCATAGGTCTGGTTCAAGGATAGATCTTGCTTTTGGTAATACCCAAGTCCTAAGCAAGCTGTCGGGAGCTTTGTACCTTCCAGCGGGACTCTCAGACCACTCTCCCCTGGAGGTAAATCTTCAAGTGGGGGAGCGGCGAGATTCCGGAGCCTGGAGACTAGCACCTAAATGGATTCAGGATGAGAAGGTGTCTGAATTAATTAATCCACAAATAGACCTCTATTGGTCGATTAATGAAGATTCCTCCTCGCCTGCAATGGTTTGGGACGCCTTTAAGGCCACAATTAGAGGAGGTTACATTGCAGCTATTAAATCTGTACGAATCGATCACAACACCAAAACAACTCATCTGGAGTCTCAGGAGGCTGACGCCTCCGCGGCCTTTGCTGATTATCCCTCCCCAGATAATTTTTTAAACTTGGCCCAGGCCAGAAGAGAGCTGACTATACATTTTACCTCTCTCACTCACTCGGATGCTAAGGTGTTGGTGGGCAGACTATTCGAGTCTGGGGACAAAAATGGTCACCTTCTGGCCAATTTGGTGGCCGAGCCCCATTATCAGACGGTGGTCCCTGGACTTTTGTCTGAGGATGGTGGAAGTATAGATACTCCCAAGGCCATCCTACATGAGTTTGGTGCCTTCTTTGGGGAGCTCTACCGGAAACCACAATGTCTTCCCTCAGATAATGTTCTATCTGAGCTGCAAAAATTATCTCTCCCGCTGTTGTTGGAGGAGGAGGTGGGGCGGCTGGATGCGCCAATCTCTGTTCAGGAAGTGGAGTTGGCTATTGCGTCCCTCCCTCCCTCGAAGACCCCTGGACCGGATGGGCTCCCTGGTGATTGGTATCGACAGTATGCAGCAAAGCTAGCCCCTAGATTGCAAAAGTTGTACACCCATTGCTTTGATTCAGGATCCCTCCCCCCGTCCATGTGCAATGCTCATATTGTTCTGCTCCCTAAGCCCGGTAAGGACCCTAAGCACTGCGCCTCCTACCGTCCCATTTCTCTGCTTAACTGTGATTTAAAAATTTTAGCTAAGGTCTTGGCTAATAGACGGGAGGGTGTGCTGCCTGGCCTAATAAACATAGATCAAACGGGCTTTATGCCTGGCAAATCCACTGACATTAATTTAAGACGAGTTTTTACTCATTTACAGCTCCCCTCTTCCTCCCCCTCCCAATCACGCGTAATAGTCGCTTTTGATATAGAAAAGGCGTTCAACATGGTGACTTGGGAATTTATGCAAGCTGTCTTGGGAGCATTTGGTTTTGGCCCCTCTTTCCATAATTGGATACAAATATTATATAAATCCCCTACTGCGCAGGTTAAATTGGGTGGCCACCTCTCTGCGCATTTCTCGGTAGAGAGGGGTACCAGACAGGGATGTTCATTGTCCCCATTCCTGTTTGCCCTGTCCATGGAACCCTTGGCTGTAGCCTTGCGGAGTTCCGAAGCGGTGGTGGGTATTAGGGTGGGATTGATTACTGAAAAGCTGGCTCTGTATGCGGATGACCTCCTGTTGTTTCTCAGAGACTCTGGACCCTCGTTAACGACGGCTTTGGAGATTATCTCAGATTTCTCTGCACAGTCAGGTCTGAGAATGAATTGGAGTAAATCCCAGATTATGCCTATAGACCAACAAACTCTGGGATAGACGGTGCCCTCGGTTCCCCTTCGGTGGGCATCCTCCATTCGCTATTTGGGGATTACCATCTCTCCCAGGGTCTCGGATTTTATATCCTTGAATCTTCTCCCCTTGCTCACACAACAAAACAGCGGCTCAGCGCCTGGGATAATCTTCCTCTCTCTCTTATAGGGAGAATTAATTTGGTGAAGATGAAGGTTCTCCCAGTCTTTTGTACGCCCTGAGGCATGCCCTAGTGTGGATCCCAAAGTCCTTCTTTCGCCAATTTGACTCAATTGTTTTCCCCTTTTTATGGAGGGCTAAACCTCCCAGATTGAACAAAGCTATTCTTAAGCACCCTTGGTTGGAAGGAGGTCTGGCGTGCCCAGATCTCAAAAAATATTTTTTTACTTAATCATGCCCATAACTGGGCGATCTCGGATGATTTCAACGCTGCGGTGGTATTGGAGGCGGCTTGTTTGGGGTCCTATGAGTCTCTGAGGAACAGCTTATATAGGGGAGTCAAATCACAATTCCCTCTGACTGTATCAATGAAAGCAGTGATTAGAGCTTGGCAGCTTTTAGTAGCAAGATGCAATCTGACCCCCAGACGTGGTCCCCGGAGGTTCCCCTTTGGTCTAATGCACAGCTCCCACAGTTCTTGACGGTCCGTGACCCGGGCTTCTGGGCAGCAAGGGGGGTCAAGAGGCTAGAGCATCTGTTAGTGGCAGGCCACTTTCCCTCTTTTGATTCCTTTAAGGAACATTTTGGGCTCCTTAACCAACACTTCTTTAAATACTTGCAGATCCGTCATGCCTTTAACTTGCAGTTCGGCCCCAGTCCTCCGTCTCTACTGCGTTCTAACTTAGAATCTGCTCTCCAAGATGCCGCCCTGGAAAAACCTACCTCCTCAATCTACAAAGCCCTTCTACCTTCAGTCCATTTTGGACTGGAGAGCTTATTTAATAAATGGAAGAGTGTGTGTCCTGAGTTGGAGGCGGAGGACTGGGAGGACATGTGGGAATATCCATCACACAGTTGCTCTCAGTCAGGGATCGTCTGATTCAGTTTAAGATACTACATTGTGTGTATATGACTCCACATAAACTAGCAAAAATATATCCTAACTCACTCATAGTTTGCTGGAAATGTGGGAGCGCTGGAGCTGATTTTATCCACATGTTCTGGACGTGTCCTGAAATTCAAAGTTTCTGGAATGAAGTCACCTCCTATATTAAATCCCTCACTACAATCCATATTCCCTTAAAAATAGAGACCTGCCTGTTGGGTTTGGTGGGCGATTTGGCTCATTGCCGAGCAACCAGGACTCTCATGGGACTGCTCCTCTTCTACGCCAGGAAAGCTATACTCCTGCGTTGGAAGCAGGCGTTGGCCCCCTCTCTTAATTCTTGGAAATCTTTGGTTAACTCCATGGTTCCTTTATATAAAGCTATGTATGCTGCCAGAGGGTGCCCATCCAAATTTGAAAAGGTCTGGCATATATGGCTGGAATCAGAGTCACCTAATGCATCCTAATGATCTCTGTTAGATATGTTCAAAATAATGTAATGGTCTAGAGATAATCACTCATAAGATCCTGTTCTTCCTTAACCTTTTTGAGGGCTGAATGGCTTGGTATGCAAGAGACCCCTGAGAATCTTCTATTTGACTGTACTACCTGTCAATTCCAGGTGTGTGGGGTAGTTGTGAGCACTCCCAGTGATTTAAATTGTTTTAGTGTTTTCAAGTTTTAGGATGTATGTTTTTCTTTTTTCTTTTTTTCTCTTTATGTTATCTAAGCCTGGGTATGCCCTATAGGCTTTGTTTTGTAAACAAAACCTTTGAAAAACTTTCAATAAAAATAATTTTCAAAAAAAAAAAAAAATGAACCAGGCATGGATCCCACAAGACTTATCTGTACCTTGTGCAGAATAAACATTTAGACCGGACTCACACAGCCATTCGTATACTTGTTTTTTTTAATAGGCCTCAATATTTTGGGGGCTACCCCAATTATAAACAAACAAAAAAAAACAGTGTTGGCTACCTCCTCCTCCTCCTCGACCACCGCCACTTCCACCTACACTGCCACGGTCATGGCCTAGTCAACCTCTAGGCTCCTACTCCACATCCACCACCCCTTCCCATTTTTTTTTCATTTGATTTTAATTTATTTTCCCTTTCCCCATTTTTTGTAGGGCACTTGCCCTACTCTTACCCCCATTTTACTTCCTTTTGCAGCCCTCTAGCACTTGCCAGGACATTTTTGTGCCTAAAAGTTTGGGTCCCCATTGACTTCAATGGGGTTCGGGGTCCGGGATAAAGTTCGGGCAACGTTCGGTGCCCAACCCGGACTTTTTCCCAAAGAGGCCCAATATAAAATACCCTTTCTTTTTGATGAACAGGGGAACAAGTTGATTAACCCAAAGGAAATAGCTGACAGATTTAGCTCTTTCTATGCAAAACTTTACAACTTGGAGCAATCCCCAAACGAGCCATACCACACACAACAAGAAATTAGGAATTTTTTGCACACTCTTAACTTCCCAAAGATCTCCCCCTCACAGCTGGAAACAGTGTCAACTCCGTTCTCTATCCAGGAGGTCCAAGGGGTTATTAGAAGCCTCCCCTCACACAAAGCCCCATGCCCAGATGGCTTTATCAATGAATATTACAAATTATACGCAGACCAATTAACACACCACTTGACACAGTTATTCAATGAATGTTTAGCAACTGGAGGAATTCCCTCAGAAAACCTAGAGGCCGTAATAACTATGATCCACAAGGCAGGTAAACCCACCCATGATCCAGCTAACTACCGCCAAATTTCATTGCTTAATACAGACCTCAAACTCTATACAAAACTATTGGCTAACTGCTTAGCCAACTATATTCCAAGCCTTATACACCCAGACCAGGTGGGGTTTATACCCCTCTGACAGGCATCGTACGGCACCAGAAAGTTTATAGACCTGATTCACTGGGCCGAACAGAACCAAACGCCTTCTCTGCTGATCTCACTCGATGCAGAGAAGGCGTTCGATTGAGTAAACTGTCTCTACTTAAAAGAGGTCCTACAAAAGTTTGGTCTACAGGGACAATTTCTACAAGCAATCCTAGACCTTTACTCTTCCCCTAGCACAAGAGTTCTCACATCAGGTGTGATCTCGACCCCCTTTGAGATCACTAACGGGACCAGTCAGGGCTGCCCCCTGTCCCCGTTGGTTTTTGCTTTAGCAATTGAGCCCCTAGCACAATCGATCAGATCACACGCAGACATATCTGGCCTGGCAGTTGGACAATCCTCCCATAAATTCGGCCTCTACGCCAACAATATAATTATTTGGCTCACAGACCCCCTGAACTCTGTCACACATCTTTGCGACCTGCTATATCAATTCAGTCAAATATCGTTATATAAACTGAACAACTCCAAATCAGCCATGATAGGCATATTACTCACACCACAAATGAAAAAAACTATTGCTGAATCTGCTCCTTTTTCCTGGGCTCCCAACTCATCACTGACCTATCTGAGCATTCAATTGGTATCTCTTTCCAACACCCTCCTCAGAACTAACCTTGTCTCTTTGGAACAGAAACTCCTGGCAACAATTAAAACCCTCTCAATAACTGGAACCTCTTGGGCAGGGCAAATAGCCCTGCCCAAGATGTTCCTACTACCACATGTGTTATACACCTTCAGGACTCTACCACTACCTCTACTGAAATCAGACATCAGAAAACTACAAACAATTCTCAACACCTTTATCTGGGCAGCATGTAAACCCCGATTCAAGGCTTCCCTGCTCCGTGTACCTAAAACCCACGCCGGCCTAGGTGCCCTGGATCTACAAACATACTACAAAGCTACCTTGCTCCACCAGATAAGGAAACTCTGGACTATGGACTCACATTCTCCATGGACCCTGATTGAAAACCATGTTCTAGGACAGAATCCCACCTGGTCCCTAGCATCAATATGACTGGGGCACATCCCAAATTGTTTAGCTCTAGCAACTCTAAATGGAGCATTCACAGTATGGAGATCAATACTACAATTCGCAACAGGCATAAACCCCCAAGCGCTTTATCAACTACCAGTCTCAGCCTTGACAATCATCTCTCCAGACCTACCTATACACAGATGGCACCAAAAAGGTATCAACAAATTTGGAGTCCTATTTCTCAAGGATCAACTGGTGTCCTTCAAATATCTGAAAGACCGTTTTGATATCAGTAATACGGACTTCTATTTATATCTTAGGCTTCACCATATCATTAACAAAATACCAACTTCCACCAACACGGTCTCGAAGGACATCCTAGATTTATTTAATCACAAAGAAAACAGAGCTAAGGGAATATCCTGTCTCTACAACATACTCCAAAAACATGAAAACTGCCCCCCAACTTTCCATCACTGGGAATCCTCACTGCAAACGAAAATCTCTCCTCCATTGTTGTACAGAGCAGTAGAGGCCCCTATGAAATTCTCAAAAAACATATCCCACTGGGAAACCCTGATGAAAATTTTACACCAATGGTATTACACCCCAATGAAACTGGCTCGGATATCCTCAACCCACTCCCACAAATACTGGAGAAACTGCAATATGGATGGCCACCTCCTACACATTTGGTGGGAATGTCCACACATACAGTCATTCTGGACAAATGTAGCAGCCTTAATGCAAGACTTAACCGAAATTCAGAAACAGCTGACATCCCAGATGGTGCTTTTTGGTCTTGAGATTGCCCAGTGGCCTCCCAAGCTTCACCCCATAGTTACTCATATATTAATAGCTGCTCTTTTATCCATTGCTCGTCATTGGAAACAAGCTGATGCCCCTAAATTGAGGGAAGTGGTTACTATTCTTAATGACAACGCGGTCATGGAATACCTATTTGCC
Source organism: Glandirana rugosa (assembly GCA_018402905.1). Taxonomy (NCBI): domain Eukaryota; kingdom Metazoa; phylum Chordata; class Amphibia; order Anura; family Ranidae; genus Glandirana; species Glandirana rugosa. The sequence goes on along the minus strand of BLSH010555297.1, from coordinate 270,929 downwards.
AAAACACAAATGTCCACTGACAAATTCTATACACAATGGCAACCATGGCTATCAAATCATAGAGCCTCTTTTAAACCCTGAAATCTGATACATACCGTATAAGCACCGGCACTCATAAACCCCCCATGAACCCGCCCATAGACTAAGCCCCTTGCTGAGACCGAAGGTCGCTGTCTGGGCCAAACCTGAAAACCCCTCACGAGGACTGTTAAATGAAGCATAAGTGAGCATGTTATTAGAAATTCACATCCTTAACCCTACACTCTGCTTCCCCCTTCTTTTCCTTCTTCCTAACACTACTTATTCCCTACATTATACCCCTGATAGTCTGTATAATTTCTTGCGGCACAAAAGACTATTGTTTACAGTTGTCCACTGTTGGTAACTATATACCTTTGCAGGGTATTTGTAACAAAGTCAAACTACGCTATATGTTTAAGTACTTCTGTATTTGCTACAATCTGCAGTAAAATCTTAAAAAAAAAAACACCCTTACCGCCGCAATATCGGATCTGAAAGCCGACCTTTGGACAGTAGTCATGCGCTTAGAGCAGGTGGAGACAGCGACCGCGACACATGGAGCCGCCATTGAGCAAGTACAACAGACAGTCAGCTCCCGCACTCAACACTTGATGGACATACAAAGCCACATCGAGGACCTTGATAATAGGGGTCAGAGGTGGAACCTTAGATTTAGGGGGATCCCGGAGGCAGTCGAGGGCCCCCAACTACATACAAACTATCTGGGCTATATGCAATACATAGTTGGGCAGACCACCAGATGCTTCTATCGAGCTGGCACATTGTCAAAGAGCTCTCAGGCCCAGGGGTCAGGACACAGATCCTCCCAGGGATACAATATATTGTTTTGTCAGCTTTGTCATAAAAGAGGACATTCTGAGACAAGAATGCACCCAGGGGCAGCTTCAACATGATGGGTGTCCCATACAGATCTTACAGGACCTGTCTACAATCACTTTGCAACACAGGAGAGATCTATGCCCCTTGCTCACTGCCCTCAGGGAAAGACACATAGTGTACCGCTGGAAGTTCCCCTTTTGCTTGACTGCGACGGCAGGTAACAGAACAGCCACCTTATGCACACTTATGGAATTGCAAGACTTCTGTGACACCCTGGGCCTACCGCTAAATCCTGTCCCAGATTGGTTCAGCTCTTTCTTGCAAGCAGAACCCTGGATCCCCACTCAGCAGGAAAGAACCCCATGATCCAGAAGACACAGACAGTGACGCCACAGATCATCATTGGACTCATCCCATAGGGATCTGGACATGATGATTACAGACAAGGGACCAAGCCCCTCACCCTCCACAGCAAGATGGAAGACCGAGCGTTAAAGCCATCCAAGTGGAATCGGGACCTAACATATATTCCTTTAAATCCATCTACCTTGTCTTATTTTGTAGGCTGTACCACTACTACCTGCCCAACATCTATTGAACTTCTCATCCCTGGATTAAGCAACTTCCAACCTACTGCTGTGGCAGGCTAGAAGGGAGAATTCAGCCCACAGCAACTGTTGGAGTAGTCAAATGGAGGTCGGACATGAAACGGCTGCCTATCCCACAGGTACCCCTTTTACTTCCAACAAACACTGATTATGTAGCTGGTCATCACAGATCTGCCTGCAGGAGAATGTGGTGAGTGACTTTAACCTCTGATACGCTCAATGGCAGCTGTTGACTCTAAAGACTGCTTTTTTCCCCTCTTTTGGCTATTAAACATTTTAGATAGTAACCCAGATCAATAGGGGTTTTCTCTTTTTTTTTCTTTTTTTTTCTTTTTCTCTTTATGTGCCAGCATATAGAGGCCCCACACTAGCCTTATAACGGATATGAACCCACACCGATATACTGCGAAGCTCCAGAGTGGTTGCAAACAATGTCGGGCTGCAATAAACCAAATTGCTGACCGACATATGCATGTCCTGCAGGAATGAACACTAACACTTTCTCCCAAGTACACGCATAACCAACTGGAAATACTGGGCCTCCTGCGGGTCTTCTTGTTCTGTTTTGTACTAGTTCAGGTTTACTTCTGTAGTCAGCCGGACCTGGTCCCCTTCCTTTACCCCCATGTTCTTTTTGTTTTTTCTTCTTTTTCCCTTTTTGTTTACGTTTTGCAATGACTTGGAACTCACTTAGATCTCCGCCTGTTAGTGGAATCCAGGTGAGGAAACAGAGGAGAAGATACACTCCTATGCAGGGTTGCAATCCAGGTAGTGGTTCAGCTGCTGTTACTGTTGATGACAAGCCTATTTTTTTCTCTTATTATAAATGCTCAAATCAGAAGCGACGACCTCCTCCACCCGGGGCAGTTGGGGACCTGCCATAATCAATAAAGAAGACCCCATGGCAGAAAAGGCAGAAAACCAACCTAAGGCCCTTATGGGTCTATCAGTTTGACCATGATCACCACCCAACAGCCCGGGGTGCAGACTTTGTCTCCTGGTCACCTCTGATGTAAATGTAATGACTCTAGAGGTCTGATGGGAGGTCCGCCCATTTACTTCAAGGTAGGGGCCCCCCTCTAACCCTCTCTCTCTTAATGAAGAAGGTATACCCGACTTGTGTTAAAAGTATGTCTGTATGAATGTCTCGGTCTATCTATGCTCCTAAGTGCTTAGGTGTTAGACTCCTCTCCCACACCTGAGTGGCAGGCCCCTTTAGGACCCCAACCGGTTCCCCTCCCCTTCCTTAAATTTCTTTCTCTCAGGTGATACAGCAGGACGGGTATCACCTCCGGTAATATTATCTGATCTCTAATCAAGCTAGGCTTTGGGGATTTAAAGAGATACGCCCACATCACAGCCCCTTATCCCACTATCTTTCCCGCTCCCACCCCCGGCTTACCCTTACCCCACCCTCCCCCCATCGGGTGGGTAATTTTAGTCCTAACTGCTCTCTCTGGCACCTTCCCTCAATCAGTGCAGGGTTAAAGTCTAGTTTTAAGCTCTGAAAATGGCAACCCATACCTTACGCTCAACCTCCCATTCACTAAAAGTTTATTCCCTTAATGCACGGGTATTAAACATCCCTAAAAAGAGAAGCAGCATTCTAACTGAAGCCGCGCATCATAAGGCCCAGATCCTGTTCTTCCATGAGACACATTTTAAGAGTGGTTCGGTCCCACGCTTCCAAAATGCCAAATACCCCACAGCCATCGATGCCACATCTCCGGACTCGAAAACTAAAGGAGTTTCAATTCTCCTCTCTAAAAATAGTCAGTTTGTGATCACAGACCAATTGCTTGATGCAGCTGGTAGATATCTGTTCTTGAAGGGTACTTGGCACAACAAACCGGTTACTTTAGCCAACCTTTACTGTCCCAACATGCAACAGGTCCCTTTCTTACATGAAGTCATAACCCAACTGGCACGCTTTAAATCGGGAATGTTGATTTTGGGGATCTCAACATCCCTTTAGACCCACTCATTGACACCTCTACAGGGACTTCATCTCTCCTATATGCAGCACTGCGCCAAATCAAATTGCAACTAGCCTCTCTCAATCTACATGACACCTGGAGAACCCTGCACCCATGAGATTGAGATTACACCTTTTACTCGGCACTACGCAATTGATACATAAGGTTAGATTACTTATTTGTGACCCAACCAGACCTATCAAACCTTCATAGTGAAACTATTGAGGCCATAGTTCTTTTGGATCATCATCCGATAACACTCACTCTAACTTTCCCAGAATGTGTCACTTCCACAAAGATCTGAGGGTTGGACACTTCCCTATTCTCTGATCCGTCTGACTTATCAGCCCTGAGATAGGGATTAACAGATTTCTTTCAACACAATGACACCCCTGACGTGTATCCCATGACACAATGGGAGGCACACAAGTGTGTCATCAGAGGCCAGCTCATAGCCATAGCGGCGCGGAAAAAGAAAGAATGTAGCGCTAGGATCTTAGAACTCACCAAGAAAATACACACATTAGAAATATGACATAAACGCTCACAGGCAGTTGAAACAGCCCAAGAACTACAGGAGAACTGCGCTCTTGACCGAGGAATTATATAAAAGGGCCAGACGTCGGCATGTGCTATCTCAAAAGATGTTCTATGAACTAGGGAACAAACCTGGCTGCCTATTGACCAGAGCAACTCAGCAACGGTACCTTACAGCCACCGTGCACCCCATCACAGACAATTCGGGCAAATGCCACTGTAAGAATGAGGAAATTGCACGTCAGTTCCAAAGCTTTAACAGTCAATTTTACAATATCTGGGATAGATGCGGCAGACTCAGCCATGCCCCCTAAACGAACAGAGCTTATACATGAATTCCTGAACCAAAATAGCTCCCCCGGCTCTTACAGAGAAGGATGCTAGCGCTCTGGAAGCCCCTTTGTCCTCTAAGGAACTCGAGGAGGCCCTTAACGACATGAAACCCGGTAAGAGCCCGGGGCCGGATGGTTTCCCAGTCCAATATTTTAAATGCTTTTCGGACCTCCTGGCACCGCAGTTCCTCAGAGCCTTCAATTCTCTGGCTACCACGCCTCACAATTCAGAGAGATTACTAAAGGCATACGTGACAGTGATACCTAGTGAGGGGAAGGACCCGACCAATGTTGCTAATTACCGGCCCATCGCCTTGTTAAATGTCGATGTAAAGATTTTCACCAAAATACTGGCCACCCAGTTATCGTACCACCTGCCCACCTGGGTCAATTTAGACTAATTCAGATTTGTCCCTGGAAGAGAGACCAGGGACAATAGGATTAAAGCCCTGAACCTACATCACTGGCTTACTGACATGAAACAAGAAGGTTTTTTTCTGACAATGGATGCGGAGAAGGCAATTGACAAGGTGGCCTGGTATTTCATGGCTGCCACCCTACAACATCTGGCATTCTGAACCCAAATGCACACGTTCATCATGTCCCTATACCGTAATCCAAGTGCCCGGGTAAGAGTCAATGGCCACCTGTCGGATGCCTTCTACATACACAACAGAACAAGACAGGGGTGTCCCCTTTCCCCCCTAATATACATTCTCACACTGGAGGCCCTTCTCCGGTGCATCCGGTCCAGCCTAGACATCAAAGGGATAAGGGTACGAGAGCGAGAATTTAAAATTGCCACTTTTGCGGATGGTGTCCTTCTCTTCCTAACCTCACCGTGCACGTCACTGCCTAATCTGCTTAAAGTGCTTGATAACTTTAAAAAGCTGTCCAACCTAAAAAATAACTACACTAAATCCTTTGCTTTAAATATTACTCTGCCAGTCAAATCGATGCAACACTCTCAACAGAACTTCCCCTTTCAATGGAAAAAGGAGGCGATCACCTATTTAGGGATCCAACTCCCAGCTAATGTCTCTGAACTGTACGGTAGAAATTTTGTGGCTGAGCTACAGATCCTGCTTCAGGACCTTAAGAGATGGGACAAAGAAAGCAGGGAAATCAATCCGTTGGAGTGGTCAAAAGTTCTACACACAAAACGGCAAACCAGGTTCAATGTTAGCAGCTGGACTCTCTCCGCAAAGTCGTTTACACCATCTTACCAAAATCAGAGTACCAGGTCACGGCCTCACTACTAATCCACAGAAAATTCCTTTCATAAGTTTTGTTCGGATCTATACAGCAATCCTAAGCGGAATCATCTAGACTCCCTCTCAGCATTTCTTAGGGATATCCCCCTCCCCTCCCTGACTCTCGAGTACAAACAGATTTTGGAGGCCCGATTTTCAGAGGAAGAGGTGTGGGAGGTCATAAGGAATTTAAGAAAGGATCGGCTCTGGGGCCTGATGGTTTATCTACACCTTATTATAAGGCTTTCGCTGAGACACTCATCCCCCATATGACTAGATTTTTTAACTCTAAAACTCAGGGCACTACCTTGGTCCCACAGCTTAACATGGCCTATATAATGGTTATTCCAAAACCCGATAAAAACCATGAAGAAGTAGGCAACTATAGACCCATATCGTTGATTAACAATGACATCAAAATTTTAATGAAAATCCTGGCAAATAGGCTTTCCTCTTTTATCAACTCTTACATCCATAAAGATCAGGTAGGGTTTATCCCGGGAAGACAGGGTCCAGATCAGACACGCAGGGCTATTGACCTGATCTCCATCCTACAATCCAACTGGGAGGGCCGCATTAAACAGCGAGGTATGGTCCTATCCCTTGATCTCCAGAAGGCCTTCGACTCAGTTTCCTGGAACTACATACTTACGATTTTGGAGCTCCCCTCAGCTCAAATAAGGTTACAGGGGTACCTCTCCAACCCGATAGTTATAGCTAAAGGGACAAGACAAGGATGCCCTCTTTCGCCGCTTATCTTCGCCATAGCTATTGAAACCCTGGCAATCGCTATTCGTCCAAACCCGGATATCAAAGGGGTCTCCTGTGGCTCCCAGACCCATAAATGTGGTCTCTTTGCAGACGACATCCTTCTATTCATAATTTTCCCCCACACCTCTCTTCCCAACTTAAGTCGATTATTAGACGCTTTTGCTGAACACTCAGGATTAGCAGTGAACTATTCCAAATCACATGCGATTAATATTTCCCTCTCGCAGGATATAGTAACATCGCTGCAAGACTCATTTCCCTTCAAATGGAGCCAGTCTTCTATTAAATACTTGGGGATAGAGATGAGCAAACTTCTAGAAGTCCGGGTTCTGCTGGTTCGGCCGAACTTCGGGACAAAGTTCGGGTTCGGGTCCGGACAGAACCCGAACTTTGTCCCGGACCCCGAACCCCATTGAAATCAATGGGGACACAGACTTTTAGGCACAAAAAAGGCTGTAAAATAGTCCTGGAAGGTCCTAGAGGTCTGCAAAAGGAAGGAAATGGGGGTAAGGGTGGGACAAGTGACCTACAAAGAAATGGGGACAGGGAAATAACTTTAAATATTTTTTAAAAAATAAAAACATAAAAAATGCAAAAATGGAGATCATCTTCAAAATGGGTCTGAAAAGTATTAATTAACGGTAGAGGCCATAGAACTGTTCTAAAATCATCTTCAAACTGTGTCCAAAAAGTATAAATAAGCCGGGAGAACCCATATCACTGTTCTGCAAAATGTGTGTG
>BLSH010555297.1:249349-262937 GCA_018402905.1 Glandirana rugosa | reverse complement strand
GATCGACGAACCTTCATAAACTCCTCTCTCCCTTGTGGGTTTGGAGGGGAGAAGGATACCGCCTTATTGCACGAAACCCTCTTGGACATTGGACTTGACGGGGTTTGTTTAAACTCTTAAAATGAGACCTCCCTGGAATTCACTAAAGAGGATTACCCTTAGCCATCCCGAGATTTGTCTATATCTTAGGAACCCTCCTCTCAGTAAAACTGACGTAACTAAGATGGGTCGGTCCTCTCTAATGGGAAGCTGGTACTAAAATCTAGCAGGAGTTAAAAGCCATTTACCACCCTTTTAATGGGTGTGTATTTAGGAGATAAAAAACCCCGGACCCGAACCCGGACTTTTTTTGAAAAGTCCGGGTCCGGGTCCCGGACACCCCAAAGTTCGGTACGGACCCGGACTTTACAGTCCGGGTTCGCTCAACTCTACTTGGGGATTAATCTGACGGTCAAAATAGAGGATTTATGTGTGGGTAATTTTCCCACCATTTACCGAAAATTGAGGACGATCTAAAATCATGGTCGAAGGGTAATCTCTCCTGGCTGGGTAGAATCAATGCAGTCAAAATGACTCTCCTCCCAAGGATTCTATATCTGTTTAGAGCCCTACCGATTCCCATTAGGAGAAATCACTTAAGGTCCCTCCAGAGTAAAATTCTCAAATTTGTTTGGGGCAGTTCAGGTTACAGGTTCTCCCAAAGCACGTTATTCCGCCATAGGAAGAGGGGAGGTTTGGGTGTTCCCTCTCTCCTCAAATACTTCCAAGCAGCTAGACTGGCTCAACTCTCCCGGGTCTACACGAAGTCTGAGAAACCAGACTGGATTCAGATAGAACGGCAGGTGGTACCACAGTACACTATAGATTTCCTTCTCTGGGCTCATCCGAAAAAAAGACCCCCTATATTATCCCCGACCCTTTCTCACTCATTTGCCCTTTGGGATTCACTACGCAACCATTCTGCATTGGTTTCTACTCTGACTCCCCTTGCGCATATATTCCACAATCCAGATTTCCATCCCGGCTTAGATATTAAAGCGTTTCAATGGTGGCTGGACAAGGGGCTGTACCGTATAGGACATTTTTTTACTCCCTCAGGCCCAATTTCTATGGGCTATTGCGTAAGTAAACTGGATATCCCAGCCTCTGAAAAATTTCGATTCCGACAAATTTCCAATCTCCTTAAGCATATCTGGAAAGAGAAGCCTCTTCCCCCTAAAATTACAGCCTATGAAATATGGTGTGGCCAAGCCTGTGAGCAGAGGGGAGGCATCTCAGTAGTTTATGCGGCCCTCACTCAGATAATGGATAAGACCCCAATCATGAAGCAGTGGGAGGAGGATCTCCAGATCTCATGGGACCTGGAAACATGGCACTGTGCTCTCTCCGACTCTTCCCGAGGCATTCAAAATATGGTACTCATGGAGGCCAGCATCAAGGTCATTACTAGTTGGTATCTCACCCCATCTAAACTAGCTCCCCACGGGTAACCCACAGTGCTTCAGAGGCTGCGCCCTTATTGGCTCATTGCCACATATTTGGTGGGAATGCCCAAGGATTAGACCTTTTTGGAGGAAAATCTATAATCTTATTGAGAAGCTCACCAAGTCTCAGGTCCCTAGGGCCCTTCTTAACGCCCACATCCGGAACCTGTCAAAGCCCAGCAGGAAATTGGTTCAATTAATTTTAATCGGAGCCAAACTTTCCATTGCCAAATCCTGGAAAAAATCAAGGGTGTCCTTTGCAGCAACAGTTCGGAAAATCTCTTGGATTATGTCTCAGGAGAGGTTAGCCAGTATCCTATCGGACACCACCAAACGGTTTGAGGGGATCTGGGAGCCCTGGGCCAATAACATAGGGGTTTCCTTCGTCCCAGGACTTATTTTCCAACCAGACAGGGATAACCCGAACTGATTCAAGGTGCTTCTTTTCTTTCTTTCTCCCTTTCCATCTTTTCGCCCTCCTTTCTTTCTCAATACTTCAGACTATTTCTGATATTAGACTCTGTTGGTTTTTAATTAAATTGGTACCTTTAGGAGCTTGATGCCCCCACCCTGGGGTCACTACTTATACATACCCTATATATGGGCCTTCATCAGAAACAGGTGTCAGGTTATTAGTCCAATTGCTCTTTTTAAAGCACATTCCCCTCTCCATGCACAGTGTGTTCCTGTTATGGGGTGCCTGGAGGACGGGGGTTTATCAGGATATCACACTGGTTTATTAAGCTATTTGTTAAGATGCCTCGCTTCGCTCCAGAACAATATCTCACTGATGGATTTAGCGTTGGGTATGTTAAATGTGGTATCAATGACGATATAATATTCTTTTGTTTGACTACTTTACCTTTATACTGTTGTACTGTATGTTACTTGACTTGTATAAATTAAAAAAAAAATATTCGAAAGAAAGAGATGGGACAAAGCCCAGATCTCATGGTTTGGACTTGCATCAATCTTCAAAATGTCAATCCAACCCCATTCATTGTATAAGATGCAAACGGTACCAATAGACCTATCACAGTCCTCCTTCAACCATTACAAAGCCATATGCCGAATGTTCCTCTGGGCTAACAAACCCACGCATGTATCATGGGCAAGATTAGTGCTACCTAAGGCTCAAGGTGGCATTGGACTACCAGACCCCAATAGATACCACCGGGCGACTCACCTGTCAAGAATTGTGGACTGGAGAGTCCACTCTCACTGTAAGGATTGGGTAACCCTAGAGAATCTGGTCTCACAAACCATCCTGGGAAATACTCCATGGTTGAACAAGAAACACATATCCAAGTCAGTACTGACACACCCCCTCATTGGAGCCACACTTACAGTGTTCTATAAGGCATTCTCGGTTCACCAGGTCTCTAACCAATTATCACCCATAACCTCCATCAGAGACAATCCAGACTTCCCCCTGGGGATATCTGGAGTGCTTGCAAAATCAGGGTGGCCTCACACAGAAATGCAGGCTCACCAGTTTTTCTGCAGGGGTCGTTTTCCACAACAGGCGGAACTAGCAGGATCCTCCAACATGGGCGCCTTTCCATTTTGAACATATATGCAATTAAAGCATTTCCTAGATGTAAGGCCTAACAGGGAACACTTTACCAGACCCCTTACGACTTTCGAATCATTATGCTCCCGCACATCCCCCCAGAGCCATGTGATATCATCAATCCATGCATCTTTATTCAACACGACTTCAACACTAATGCAAAATGAACACTCCTACTGGAACAAGATAGTTGGAAAGGAAATAGGGCTGGAGGACTGGGACCGGATCCACCTTTATATCCATAAAGGCTCATGGAATGTGTCAGTCCAGGAGAGCGGCTATAAACTCATGACGCAATGGTATAGAATGCCGAACCTAATACACAAATTCTCGCCTTTCATATCAGACAGGTGCTGGCGTTGTGGGGGAGAGAAGGGTACATTGCTCGATATTTGGTGGAGCTGCTCATCTCTTCAACCATACTGACACAAAGTCCACAAGCTAGTCAAACGGGTATCTGAACTGCCTATGGAATTCACGCCAGAACAATACTTACTGCATCTATCCAAAATCCCCCCAAAAAATACTATAAATCAATTGCGATGCATATGGTTAACGCTGCAAGGATGTGTTATCCCCGTGCATTGGCGCTCTACAACATTTTTTTTTTCCATTAGAAAAATTTTTTATTGGAAGTATATAATCAGTACAATATACTCGGCAAACATAAGTCAAGAGTATGTTACATACAAAATGGGATCAGTTACAACATGCCTTAATTATGACAGTACAATGCTCGCAAGGTTATGCTTACTAAAGAATGCTGCCGTCATCCGGTGGGCTCTACGAATTGTCTACCGTACCTGATTTCCAATTAGTCTTAACAAGCTAGTTGTCTACAGTATCATAAGGCTGTGGGTAGGTGCTTTTCGCTCCGTATTACTTCTATAGAGGGTTGGGACATAAGCCCTTGAATTTCGTGGAGAGGGTTGGTACTTATGTTCTGTTTTGGTCTAGGTCTTTTTCGGAGCAGTCCGTGCTTCATTTAGGGGGGCGAGGGGTGGCTTAGGGGTGCTATGTCTTCTGGCCTGTGAGGGGGCTGTGGATGATATGTTGACGTTGTGTGGGAATGTAAAAGCAGGATCTCAATTTGTATATGAATGTACATAGTGATTTATGGTGGTCAATCGTTGCCGGAGTAGGTGCAGAAAGTGGGGAGAAAGAAAGGAGGGGAGATAGAAGGAGGTAGAGGAGAATCAGGGAAGGGGGGGAGAAAGGGAGGCAGGGTTAAGTATGCAGTGCGTTTCGCCCAGGTCTCTCAGGTCCCCACCGCTGGGCCCCCCAGGGGCCCCGGCCGGGGTCTCGAATTGGTTGTCAGGGAGTAATCTATCGAGTGGTTGTCAAGGAAGCATATTCTTCTGTGGTTTTAAAGTGTGTCCAGCATGCCCATGTGTGGGAGAATTTGGAAGGAGAGTCCTTAGCAATCTGTATTAGCTCTTCCATTTCTGCTATGCGGTTGACACGGGAGAGCCATTCGTGAATTGTTGGGGGGGATGAAGGTCTCCATCGGGTGGGGATGCACATTTTGGCTGCGTTGAGTAAATGTGCTACAAGAGTTTTCCGATACCTATGTGTTGGAAGCGTCGTGTGATGGAGGAGGGTTTGTGCTGGGGTACGGTCTAGGTGGTAAGTGGAAATCTTGGTAATCAAGTCATGCACTTGGTTTGCACTGCTGGGCAGGTCCACCAAATATGAAGTAAGGTGCCAGGTTCACTGGAGCATCTCCAGCATGTTTCAGGTATGGCTGGGTTGTATCTATGTAACAGCTGTGGGGTCCTGTACCAGCGTGTGAGTAGCTTGTAGCTATTCTCTTGGATTGAAACGTTAAACGAGCATTTGTGAGCTAGTAATGTAAACATTTTTTCCCACTGTTCATCTGAGAATGTCGTTTGTAGGTCTCTCTCCCAGCTTGAGCACATTCCACCTGAGCTAGGACGAGTCGATGTAGAGAACATGTGATGAATTGTGGAAATCAGGTGGTTTTGTATTGTTGTCTGGGAACAGAGATTTTCGAAGGGGGTGAGGGGTCTAGAAAGAGCAGAATTTTTATTGGTGTCTCTTAGAAAGTGGCGGATTTGGAGATACACCCATGCCCTGATTGGAGTGTTTGGATCGCATGTCTGAATTGTCTCTCTGCTTAGCATAACATCTTTATAGAAGTGTGAGGTGTACATGTCAGGAAAGGGCCATATGCCATTCAGGAATCGGTTGGACATTCCCGGAGGGAAGGCAGGATTGTGCATGATTGGAGTGAGAGGGCTCGGATTGGTTGAGAGGTCTGTTTTCCTGCAGACCTCTTTAAAGCTCCCTAATGTGGCACTGATGAGGGGGTGTTGTTTAAGAGCGGGGACGACCGTGTGGACTGGTAACTAAGGTGTCGATTTAAGTGGCGTCGGAGAGAAAGCATTTTCTATATGGACCCAATTCTTATTTACCCCGTGGTTGTTCCAGTTGACGATTCTCAAATGGGAGGCCCAGTAATATTGCTTAAGGTCCGGCAGTCCTATACCCCCCTTAGATTTAGGTTTGGTGAGTTGTGTCTGGCTAATCCTGGGGCATTTGTGTTTCCAAAGGAAGGTGGAACAGCAAGAGTAGGATTGGGATTGCCTGAAGCAAAAAGAGAATACGAGGCAGTACATTCATTTTAAGTATGGCAGCACGGCCAAACCATGAGAAATGTGGATTATCCCATTTTTTGAGGTCCTCTGTAATTGTTTTTAGCAAGGGGAGATAGTTTCTGCTAAAGAGCTCTTTTGAATGGGCGGTCAGGTGGACCCCTAGGTATTTGATTGTGTCTGCTTTCCATTGAAATGGGAAGTTTCTTTGGCATTGCGTCACTGTATCTGTAGAGAGAGATATATTGAGCACGTATGATTTGGATCTGTTAATTTTGAGATTAGAGATACGCTGGAATGTTGTGAGAGCTTTAAATAGATTAGGTAGGGAGGTATGTGGGTCCTGCAGGAAGAGGAGTAAGTCGTCAGCGAATGCTGCAACTTTGTATGTCTTCCCAGGGACTTCAATACCCCTGATTTCATCCGTGGTACGTAGGTAGTTTAAAAAAGGCTCTAGGGTGAGGACAAAGAGGAGGGGGGAGAGGGGGCATCCCTGTCTTGTCCCATTCTGTATGGAGAAGGCGTTTGACAGGTGGCCATTCACCCGAACCTGGGCTGTAGGTGTTGTGTATAAGGACATGATGAGGTTAAACAGCACATTCCCTACTCCAATGTGTTTCAGGGTTGCTCCCATGTAATCCCAGGCCAGCCTGTCAAACGCCTTCTCCGCATCTAGGGAAAGAAATAATCCCCTGAGCTTTTTCACACGTATCCAGTTTTGTACGTTAATGGCGTTAGTCGTGTTGTCCCTGGCCTCATGACCAGGGACAAAACCCACCTGGTCGTTCTTAATTAGGGACGGGAGTAGTGGTAGTAAGCGGTTCGCTAATATTTTCGCAAATAGTTTAATATCTACATTCAGTAGGGGAATTGGTCTGTAGCTTGTAACGGAGGTGGGATCTTTGTCTGCTTTTAGGACCACTGTGATGTGGGCTTCCAAGAGGCGGTTAAATGGGAGAGTGGAGGTTGGGATCGAATTGCAGGCTGAGAGAAATGGGGAGGATAGGACGTCGATAAAGGTTCTATAGTATGCCGAAGTGAGACCGTCCGGGCCTGGGCTTTTACCTGGCTTAGTTTGTTTTAATGCATTTTTAAGTTTGAGTGCCGTAATAGGCCTCTCAAGGAGCTGGGCTTCTTCAAGGTCTATTGGGGCCGGGCAATGTTTGAGGAGGAATTCTTCAATGGCCATCATGTGTTTAGATTGTTCGTTGGGAGAAGTATTGTATTTGGGGAGATTATAGAGGTTCAAATAATATTTTTCAAACTGGGAGGCGATGTCAGTATTTTTTGTGTATGTTTTGCCGTGCGAATCTTTGATGGTGTGGATGTGGGAGGCGGCCCTTTTTTGTTGTATAGCTCTGGCCAGAAACTTGCCGCATTTGTTGCCAAATTCATAAAAAAGTTTTTGGTTTAGAATTAATTTTTGGTTGGTTCTGCGATCTATCTCCTTCTTGAGAAGCTCTTGTGCATGCGTGAGGTTTTTATAGTCTTGGTCTGATCTGGACCTCTTATGGGCTCGTTCCAGGGTATAGATTTTACGAATCAGGTCTTCTGTGATTTTTTGCTTTTCTTTTTTGCAAGTGGCCTGAAGTGCTAGGAAGCGGCCCCTAATCACGCTTTTATGGGCCTCCCACTGAGTGAGAGGGTGAACTTCTGGGGTGTTATTCTCTTGGACGTATCCAATGATACTATCTTGGATATGTAGTTTGTCTGGATCCGTCATTAATAGAGACGAATCAAGTCGCCAAATTTTTGTGAATGAGCGTTCCTCAGGGAGAGACAGGGTGATGGTAATCGGATGATGATCCGAAATGGTCATCGGTTCGATGGATGCGTGTGTGAGAAGAGGGAGGTCTTTTTGTGACAAAAACATATAGTCAATCCTCGAATATCGGTTATGGGGCACGGAGAAATAGGTGTAATCTTTCGTGGTGGGGAACAACGTACGCCATGCATCTTGGAGTAGGAGATCCTGAAGCTGGATCTTTATTTGGCGTAGCGCTCGAAATGGGAGATAGGAAGTGTTGGAGGACGTGTCGAGAAGGGGGTAAAGAGCTACATTGAAGTCCCCCCCGAAGATTGTAAGTCCCGTTTGAAATGCAGTTAGCGTCTGGGTGACTTTCCGGAAAAAGCTGACTTGGGATTTGTTGGGGCTGTAGATGTTTGCGAGTGTGACGGGGTAGTGCCTATATGGCCTTTAAGTAGGATATATCTTCCCTCCGTGTCTAGGTGAGAGTCTATGAAGTGCCAAGGGGTATTTTTAGAGATGAGGATGGTGACACCTTTGGTCTTAGCCTGAGCATTGGTGGAGTGGAAAGCAGTTGGGAACAATCTGTTCGTTATTTTTGGGATGTGGTCAGTCTTGAAGTGGGTCTCTTGGAGAAAGACAACATCTGCTTTAAGCTTGTGCATTAAGTCAAGGACGTTGCTTCGTTTCTCTGGGAGGTTCAGACCCTTGGCGTTGAGGGAAACTATCTTCAAAGGGGTTTGGGCAGATGGGTGAATCGACGCAGTCATTGTTGTCTGTGGATTACGCCGGTTGTAATGATTCGCTAAGTCTAGGAGGGCGTGTGTGTATGGGTTAGGGGGGTTTGAGGTCTAGAGTAGCGAGATGGAGGTCTTTTATCTTGCCAATGGCCCGAGTCCCCGGGGGGCCCGCCCGGCAGAGACCCGCGGAACCCGAGACGAAGGAGGAAGAAGAGATGAGAATAGGGTGAGAAGAGGAGGTGGAAAATGGGGGGTGGGTATGGGGAGTGTAGTGGGAGAGTGTTTACCAGTAGTAGGCCATGTAATTGGCTCTACTATCAAAATGGTGTAGTCGTCTGGAGGGGGTTCAGCTAACCCTCATACCCTTGTCACAGGGGTGAGGGCAAATGCTGTGTGGAGGAGTGTCTGAGGTCGGTTGGCGGGTATAAGAGGAGCACTGGATTCCGCTTCACCGAGGGACAAACACAAGTAGGTTGTGTATCTTGGCCTATCGAGTAAAGTTGGTTTGGCTATAGGGGAAGAGGCTTAGCTTAGCTTGCCAGGGGCATTGCTGAAAGGTCCTTTTGGTCAGGGGTCGTTCGATACAATGTATTCCATTTTAGCTGTCTGGGTGGTCTGGTATTTACCTTGCTGAGGGGTCTCTATAGTACAGCCGATTAACATTGTGAGGTTGATAGTATAACTCAGAATGCCTTGATCCTTGAATTTGTGTAGGGTAGGACTAGGGCCTATAGATAGTCTGCCTACAGGGAAGGTTGTTTGCCTTGGTATATTGTCTTCAGAGTGGGGGAACATTAGGAACAGAACAGAACAAAAACGTGTCCAACTCGTTGGAACCTGGCGCACGTAGTTTCAGATAGGGGTATTTTATCGTTTCTGATATCTCCCGGGTATGTTTCTGGATTGGTATGGATGTGATTATCTCAACCACATGAGTGGGGCGGGTATTGGGGCAGGGGGTATGGGGCTAATTTAGTATAAGATGGTATGTCTATATCCGTGAGCCAGGCTTACCAGCGAGTCGGACTAACATGCAGGTTTACATTACATAACATTGTGCAGTTAAAACCTTAACGAGGAACATGGAGAAAGATCTGTATGTCGGAGACCTAGTAGTGTGTGTTACTACGCTGTGGGCTTAATTGCCCCCCGGGATCAATGTCCCGGTGGGCAACCATCCCTCCTAGCTATGAACAGAGGAATCTACAAGAACATCGGAGAGATATGGTCAGTTTACCTTGATATTCCGACTGTTACCTCTTAACAACTGGTGGGGAGTTCGCCCGCCCCCGGAGGTAATTCCCAAAGATCCGGTATTCTATCCTGAAGTTATTCAGGCAGATCATTGTATATGGATTGGAGGAGGTTTAGAGCCTGTATATGTGGAGGTAGTTCTTCTAATGGAGATGGAAGCAGTAAGCCATTCTCATTTTTGTTGCTATGGATTTTCCAGTCCTCGGGGGTTCCGGGGGGGACGTCTCCACCATCTATAAAAAAAGAGATCAAAGAGAAGAGAAGCAACATAGGGAGAAAAAGGAGAGAAAGAAGGCATCCAACAGAAGAGATGAGAGACAGTGGGCATTAAACAGGGTGTATAACCAATCAAACCTCTAGTTCTGGGTTGGCTTACAACACCTAGAGTTCATTCGACAGGAGGGCGTTCTTTGTAGAGGAGGCTTATATGGTGTCTCTGTTTCCCCTTTGGGGTGAAAGGTCTAATCGGTGTTCAAGATTTTGGTTTTATGAGGCTTCTCTGGGGTCGTGGGGCAGATGAGTGGGGGGGTGAGTGTTGACTAGGTTCTCGGGTCTTGTAGGCTGTGAATCGGGCCTGGAGTTCCTCCATGGTGTTCTTCAAGGCGGGGTATGGGAAGGGCAAAGGGTGAAAAAAGGGGAGAAGCCTCTCAAGGTCTATAACTTATGTGAGGTAAATCTTCAATCTTCTCTGGAGAGGGTTCTCATTGGGGGCAGAGTTCAAAGAGGAGATAGGATCATTCAGTTATAGAAGAGTGTTGTCAGTCGGGTAAAAGTTGCTTTCTTTGCAGAAAAGGAGTAGGAGAGCAAAAGTTCTTGGTGTCTTGGCTAGAGGTGATGTCTCGGGGTTGGTGAGGTAGGGACCCTCAGTTATCTTGGCGTGGTCGCCGGTGTACTGGCGAGGCTGTAGGGCTTATGCAGGTTGCGTTTCTGCCCCTTGGTGGGCCGTGAGCTCTGGGAGACAAGGATCTTCTTCTGCGTAGTTGGTAGTCGTCTCTCTCCGGAATGGTATCCAAGGATGTGGTTCTGGGCAGGTTTCCATTGCGCAGATCACTGTACCAGTCTGGAACGGCTACTCGAGGGATATCTAGAGCATCGCAGAAGGCAGGAAGTTCTTCCGGGACCCTGAGATAAGCAGAGCATCCTTGGTGGGAGGCCGACAGGCAAAAGGGGAATTTCCACCTGTATTGTATCCCTCTGGAGTGTAGGGCTTCTAATAAAGGTCGGAGATCTCTTCTGTGTTTCAGGGTTATGGGCGAGAGGTCCTGGAATAATTTTATCTCGTTCCCTTGAAATAGAAGTGTGTGACGTAGTCTTGCCTGTCGTAGGATCTCTTCCTTTACTTTGAAGTTGACTAAACAGCAGATAACGTCCCTGGGTGGGTCGGTGTCTCTGCCCCTCGGTCATAGGGCCCTGTGGAGTCGTTCAATTACCAGTGGGGTTTCTGGCGGGCAGCCTAAGAGGTCGTTAAAGATGGATATGGTAGCCCGGGTGATTTGTGCAGGTTCCACTGTTTCAGGAATGCCTCTTACCCTGATGTTATGCCTTCGTCCCCAGTTATCTAGGTCTTCGATGCGTCGATGAAGGTCTCTGATCTGATAGTCGTGAATTTGTGACAGGGAGTTGAGTTGTTGTAGCTCTGCACTATGGCGGGTCGTGGTAGTTTCCATGTTGTCCATGCGTGTAGTTGCCGCCTGGAGGTCATGCCGGAGGTCCGCAATTGCCGTGGCTAGGGTGGCTTTGATATCTTCAGCGACCATACGGAGATCTTGTAGATTTAGCGGTTGGGAAGGGCCAGGGTTTGCTGTATGAGTGTGTCCCGGGTTGCTTCCTGCAGTGTTGGGACTGGGAGCACGGGTGTTTGGTGCAGAGGCCCTACCTGATAGCGGGTTCTCTCGAGGTTGGGATCGGAACATGTCCGGTATATTGTAGCCACTTTGCGAGTCGCTGTCCCTGGGTGATCTGGAGCGGGCTTGAGGCGGTGTGTCTGTCTTTTTCCCCATGATGAAGTCTATGAGAGGCTCTCTGTAGCTGGTGTTTGTCTCTCGGCTTGCAGAGGTGGAGACTCACACTTCCATCCTGGGATCGTACTAGGCCTTCCCCTTTAAATAAAGCGTGTTGCGGCTAGGGGGGCACGATTCCAAGCAGGTTAGGGCCCAGGGATGGGGGTTAGATGTGCTGGGTGAGTGGATGGGTGATCCAGGCTCTGGGGGCCTCGTTGTGTGGTCCATCGCGGGTAGGCCGCAAAAGCTGCGGCCTCGATTTTCGGCCGTGCGGGACCCTGTTACCGATTCGCCCGATTTCGGGCTCAAATGATAGGCAGTGAAGAGGAGCAGTGCTTTGAGGGAGATGAGCTTCTCTCCCTTGAGCAGGGTGGAAGGATGCCCCTGGATTGTGTCTCGATCGAGCGGAGCTCTCCAGAGACACATCCGCTCGCTCCAACGTCAGGCCACGCCCCCCGCTCTACAACATTAACCACCATACCGGAGTGGTACCAGCAAATTAATTGCATAGCGTAAATTGAAGAGCTTATTCACATCGCATCAGACAAAATCACCAAATACTTGGCAGTATGGGAACCCTGGCTCAAAATCAGGAACCCGTAAGAACGTAAAGAGTAACCAAGAACTCCTAACCGAAACTGCACCACAAAACAGAGTTACGCACCTGCAGACCCTGTGCGGGCTGGACCTGTATTGGGAATTTGCCCTGGACTCCGGAGAGGGCAGTTGGTGATGCCCTCACGCCCTCCCTGGGTAAGTCGGGGTAGCTCCCCTCCCCCCTACCTCAGCCTCTTCCTCATACCTCTTCCCTCTCCCCCCCACCATAGAGAAGTACAGGCTCTTTCCCCAAGCCCAGGTCTCAGCCCAGACTAGATCCCCAGAAGGAACCAAGCCAGGTAGATCAGCTCAAAAGAAACCCTTCTAACAACCAATTTGATGCAGTGTGCGGCGTATGGTCTGAGCACTGATAGGCTGACCCCTCACCCCTTCAACCTCTGCAGCAATGCTGGCAGCACCCATAAGTCTATCTCCCAAAGGCAACCTCTGATAAGATGCTGAGCATGTGCACTCAACTTCTTTGGTCAACCATGGCGAGGTCTGTTCTGAATGGAACCTGTCCTGCTAAATCCCTGTATGGTCTTGGCCACAATGCTGCAGCTCAGTTTCAAGCTCTTGGCAATCTTCTTATATCCTAGGCCATCTTTATGTAGAGCAATAATTCTTTTTTTTCAGATGCTCAGAGAGTTATTTGCCATGAGGTGTCATGTTGAACTTCCAGTAACCAGTATGAGAGAGTGAGAGCGATAACACCAAATTTAACACACCTGCTCCCCGTTCATACCTGAGACCTTATAACATGATACTCATTTTTGTTGTTAGTGGTTTAGACATTAATGGCTGTGTGTTGAGTTATTTTGAGGGGCAGCAAATTTACACTGTTATACAAGCTGTACACTCACTACGTTACATTGTAGGAAAGTGTGATTTTGTCAGTGTTGTCACATGAAAAGATATAATGAAATATTTACAAAATATTTACAAAAATGTAAGGGGTGTACTCACTTTTGTGAGATACTGTATATATTGTGGGCTTCAAGTGGAGAGGTTCTCAAACATGTAATCTAGCCGTATGTCAGGTTAAGGGCTTCCTGCCATGTTTATTTATTCAGCAAATAAGGATAACAGAAAGGGTTCCCTCACAGGGGTAGAAAACAGTCCCAAAACAAAAGTCCATTACATGAATAAAAGCCTCCTGGCTAACAGATATACCTCACTGGGTCTGCTTCAGTCTTTGCAGGCATGTTCCCTCACAGCCTGCTCCTTCTCTGTCAGCATCACCACTGATTACACCAAGGTCAGGCAAAATTATACCCCAGCTGGGGAGCAAGGTGTGACTAATACTTGACCACTTGCTGCCTACAGACCTCTCCCTGCCGCCCATTTACCTTAAGAATCTCAAGATTCTATGTGGCAGATATACTCCATCAACAACTGACATGGGCTGTTTGTCACAATATATACAGTATATATATATATATATATATATATATATATATATATTTATATTTATATATATATATTTATTTATATTTATATATATATATATTTATTTATATATATATATATATAATATATATATATTTATTTATATATATATATATTTATATTTATTTA
>BLSH010555297.1:199296-239342 GCA_018402905.1 Glandirana rugosa | reverse complement strand
TAGTATAAGGCTATAGTAAGGTGTATAGACGTGTAACACTTTTGACACCTGCGTGAGTAAAGACGGGTCATGGTAGTCTATATGATGTATTACTGTATACTGAAGTCCATTACTGTCCAAATTAATTGAAATCAATATGTCACATTCTCTGGAGTGAGGTATCGTAGGAGTGTGTGATGACATCCCAAGTCAATGGGGTACATTAGTAATGAGTATTAATCTCAACTCACTTGGAGACCTTCAAGCCCAAGACGACCAGGCCGGCTTGAAGCCCTGTTTCAGGCCCCAGGCTCGGGCCTGCCTTGGGCTTTCTAGCGTGCCTGTGGTTTGGGGTAACTTTAGTTACCCCTGGGCTTGAAAATCCGTGTTTTTACCGACATTGTTTCAGGACCTTTCGGGATCTCCCGACCCTCTAGGGCTTTCCAGGACTTTGTTACAGCCATTTTTGTGCCTAAAAGTTCGGGTCCCCATTGATTTCAATGGGGTTTGGTGTCCGTGCGATCTTTCGGGTTCCGTCCGGGCTCGGACCCCGGACTTTGTCCCGAAGTTCGGCCGGACCAGCAGAACCCGAACTTCCAGAGGTTCACTCAACTCTAATTATGAGTAATGATTACATGGGGTAACTGAACCCTACAGTAGTGTGTGAGGATGCTATGGAGTGAGGTCTCTTACACTGTATAACTAAAGTTAATTAAACCTGTCATTACCTGAAGTCATATGTCATTATGTAGTATATCTGATGGTACTGGGCAGAAATGAGTGCGTCCACAGTTTTCACAATGTGCAGATATGTGGAATGATATCGGAATATGATGTTAAATAACTTCTATGTACTAAAGGCATTGCATATGTTATATTATATGGTATAAATATATTTTTTGATAATTGTATAGGAAGGGGATCATGCATACACTAGAACATATGATAGGAGCATTCTATAGGCAGGGAGCAGGGTATTATAAATTATCGTTTGTAATGAACTCCAGTTGTTTTAGCAGTGTAGCGGTAACATATCAACTAATTCTGTCGTGCTATCTTAAGTAATGCCACTAAAGGAAGCTAAAAGGAAAAGTGAAGAAAAAAGTACCAGTTTCTACCTGCTTCATTTGTGTAGCTGCTTATTTGTTAAGTCTCTTATGTGTTCATGTCAATGATACTGCGCTAGAGGCGTATTTGGAAGTTAACCAAATATCCCAGTGCTTGTTTAAAGCCTGTGCTCTCCCTTCTTTATATGTCAGCATCTTCTCCATCATGCATTAACCATTAATTATATTTATGATTTCTTCAATACTCAGAGGCGTTGCCGATCTCCATGCCGCTATGGCGATGCGAGCTGCGTGTAGAGTATACGTAATTACTTTTCTAGTTGTACACGGGTAGGACTCTATTCCCAAGCTTAAGAGTGCTAGCCCTGGCGTCATCCTGCACTTAGTGCTGGTGATGTCTGTTAATAGGGAGGATACCTCCCTCCACAAGTGATACAGAGCCTTACATGACCAAAATATGTGTAGTAGGTTACCAGGGGATTGACATTCCCCCCAGCACATAAGGGATACTTTTGGGTCTATTGTGTGTAGGCGCATTGGGGTCATGTACCACCTATGGAGGAGCTTTTGTGATGTCTCCCAATGGTCAATGCATGCTGAGGATTTGCAGTTGTTTTTTATTGCAAGTAGCCATTGTGGTATTAAAAATGTCTGTTGTAGTTCTTTTTCCCATTAAACCATAGCTGGAAGCTTATCACGTATATAGCAGTAATTATAAAATCGATAACATAGAGATATACCTTTTGTTTTAGATGTGTTTTTGTTCATTAAAAACTCCCATATAGGCATAGGTATTTCTGGTGGCTGAGCTGGATTCAACTTCCTGAATTGATTTATTTGTTGAATATATCTAACGCTGATGGTTTATCTAAGTCTGCTTTTGAATAGTGTATTCCCTTTTGTTTCCATTGATACGTTGAGAAGTCTGGAATAAGGTACTCATATGCTGCCAAAGGTATTTGGAGGCGATACATTTGTTCTAGTGATTGCAGACCAGGCCTCAATCGTGGCCTGTATAGTGGGGTAGAGGGGAGTTCTGGGGTTATGGACTATATTGGAAGCTACTAGCAAAGCCGGTAAATTATGGCCCGGCTTGACTTCTTGCTCAATACCGGACCATAGTTTATCCACTTGCCATGAGAACCAGTATCTCGCCTGTTCTAGTAGTGTTGCTTGGTAGTAGGCTCTAGCATTAGGCAGACCACGGCCTCCTATTGATCTATGCTTATATAGACTTGTTAGGGACACTCTAGGCTTTTTCCCTGCCCATATGAAGTTTCCTAGAGATGTAGCTAGTTCTGTAAAAAAACTTTTGAGGGATAGGTATTGGTCCTGAGGAGGTAGAGCAGTTTGGGGAATATTTGCATTTGATATGCTGCAATGCGTCCTACCCATGTTAGATGAATTTTCTGCATTTGTAGGAATTCTTCTTTTATTCTGGCTAGGAGTGGGGGGAAGTTAGCTGCGTATAGGTTAGAAGATGGGTGGGTCAGCTGTATACCCAAATATGTTATAGTAGGTGATTCCCAATTACAGGGGAATATATCTTTAGCCCTTTTTATGCTAGCCTCAGTTAGGTTTACAGGGAGGGCGAAACATTTATTAGTATTAACCTTGTACTATGATATTCCCAAAGTCAGTTAGGAGTTTCTGTGCTTCAGCTATGGACTTTTCAGGTTTGAATAGGGTTAAAATCACATCATCGGCAAATAAGCCGATTTTGTGATCTGTGATGCCTATCCTAATCCCCTGGATCTCGCGGTTTGATCTTATTATTTCTGCCAGTGGTTCTATGATAAGGGAAAAGATTATTGGGGAGAGAGGACAGCCTTGTTGAGTCCCGTTCATCAGGATAAATGGGTCAGATAACATTCCCGAAGAATATACTTTGGCAGTCAGGTTTTTATAGAGTGACATTATTGCTGAGTGGGCGAAGCCCCTTATACCGAATTTTGTGAGAACTCTGGATAAATAGCCCCAGTGTACCCTATCAAATGCCTTTTCTGCATCCAAGGCTAGTAGAGCGCAGGGTTCACGTGAGATTTCTGCGTATCTTATTAAGTCTATAATCCTTCTGGTTCCATCTGTGGCTTGTCTTCCCCTTACAAATCCTACTTGATCTAATCCCACAAGGGAAGGTGTAATCTCCATCATTCTGTTGGCTATGATTTTGGCAAAAATTTTAATGTCCGAATTAAATAAGGATATGGGCCTGAAATTCTGGGGAAGAGAGGGATCTTTTCCTGGTTTTGGGATGGTTACTATAATCGCAGCATTTCGGGAGGGAATGCTCCTAGAGACGCTGCCTCATTAAATACCTCTACAAGTTTTGGGGCTAAAGTGTGCGTAAAGGCCTGGTAGTATTCGGCTGAGAAGCCGTCAGCTTCCTGGGATTTATTTTTTGGAAAGTTTTTAATCACGTTTTCAACCTCTACTCTAGATATCAGTTTATTTAGTTGTTGGCATATATCGTCATTAATTCTAGGGAGTTTGATCTTTTGCAGGAAATCGTTAATTTCCATGTCTGTGGGTTGGTGCGTATTTGGGTCTTTGTTAAGATTATGAAGAGTCTTGTAGAATTCCTTAAAGACATTAGCTATATCTCTGGGATTATGGGATATGCCCCCCATCTTAGGATGCTTAATCGTTGCTAAGTTGGATTTTACCTGTCTTTTTTTAAGCTGAGAGGCCAGTAATTTGCCCACCCTATTGCTTTGGGAATAGTAGGAAAGTCTGAGGCGTTTGAAATAGATATCATAATCCTTTTTTAAAGTCTGACGTAGTTCCTCCCGGCACGCATTAAGTTGTGTCAATGTTGCATCGGCATTTGTCTTGGCTGCTTTATAGTTTGCCTTCAGGTCCCCTATTTGTTTATTTAATTGTGAGATGTATAGGGATTTTCGTCTTTTCTCTCTAGCAGCAATTTGAATGAAAAACCCCTCTAGCGAAGGCCTTGTGAGCACACCAGACCATGGCGGAAGAACGGTTACTTTGGTTACTTTTTGTAGCACAAACTTATCCATAAGAAAAAAGTCTATTCTAGAGTAGCTTTTATGCACCGAGGAGTAATAGGAATAGTCCTTCTCTGAGGTGTGGAGACATTGCCACGGATCGTATAGATCCTCTTCTAGACAATAGGGCCCCAGAGATGGCCGGTGTCTCCGCCCCCCCAAGGAGGAGTCCATAGTCGTTTGCCATAGCTGTTTGCTGTAATTACCTATGAAAACATCTTATTAGAACATTTTGGAGGATTTAGTTTAGTAAAATGTGTCTCTTGTATACAGATAATATCACATTTTTGGTCCAGGGCTGTTTTCCACAATGTTCTTCGTATAAAGGGGCTGTTTAAACCTCCAGCATTTAGAAGCATCAACTTAAGAGACATTTAACTGGTAAAGATTGCTGTGGAGCCATCTAGTGGTAGTGATAGGGAAGCGTTGGGTAGAGATACTAGCTTCAATTAGTTTTAGGTGCAAAGATTGGTACTTTGAGTTCCTTAAGATACAGATTCTATAAAACAAAGAGCAAGTAACAGAATTAATAACTCTGACTACCTTGTGTGAGGTAGAATGAAACAGTCATGAACAGGTGAATTTGGGAAGTTCCCGTAAACAACTTTGGAGGATTATTGTTTTAAATCAGCCGTGCACCGGGTGTTCTGAGTAGTGCCACATTGACAGGTATTGCCAGTTAGGGGATTAGATATTAGTCATTCTGTTAGATGCACAGTAAGGTGACTTGAGTTAGTGGGGATTGGAATGTGCTTTTGATCCTCTTTTGCTATGTTGGGTTCTGGAGTTCCCACTAGTAGTTGGAGGGCCTGGAATTGTCGGATTGTCATTGTCGGGTAGGAATCCCCATTTGCGGAGAAGCTCCAATCCCTTTTCCAGAGAACCTATAGAGTGCGATTCGTTGTTCATCTCCAGAAGCAATTTAGCCGGGAATCCCCACTTATAAAGCACCTTATGGTTCCTCAAGATTTTAGTTATGGGGATCAGTTTGTTCCTGGCCACCATTGTGGTTTGCAACAGATCTGCGTACAGGGTGATGCCTGAGTATGGGTCTGGGAGGGTTTGGTTTTGTCTGGCAAAGCGCATCAGTTGATCTTTGATATGGTAAAAATGGATACTCGCTATGACATCTCTGGGAATCCTATCAGGCAGGTGTGGCGGTTTGGGCAGCCTGTGTGCTCTGTCTATAATTACGTCTGCCAGTGTGAGAGATGGTAGAACTGTTCCCATGAATTTTTGGAGATATATAGTCTCAGGTTGGCAGGTTTTACTGTTTCAGGGATGCCCCTGAATTTGATGTTGTTCGGCCTCCCCTCTATCCTCAAGGTCTGCGATCTTGAGTTTGAGAGCTGCGATTTCATCTTCCACTTCAAAATGAGCATCTAGCAGCTCATTGTGCGCAAATGTAAAATCTCCCATTTTGTTTTCCATATAATCCACCCTGTTTCCCAGATCTGCTATATCTTTACTTGTGGATCTCATAACGTTAGCTATGTCCTGTTGTATAGCACCTCTTAGGGTTAATAACATATCCTTCAGAGTGACATCTGTTATTCGTTGCCCTGAGGTAGGAAAAGCATCCAATTTCTGGCTATGCGTGGGGGCCTGCTCCATTTCACTTTCATCTGATTCATTCTCAGCAGGATCATTCTCTGAGGAGTTAAGCCTCCTCTTCTGCTTAATAGGGCTATTAGAAGTAGAGGGTGATTGTGAAGTGCCTGTCTCAGGCGACTCACCCGTTCCTGTAGCGATCGTGCCTGTACCGGTCGTGCTCGTACCGATCGCGCCCGTACCGATAGTTTCTTCATCTGCAGGCAGGGCCGCGTGTCTTCCATCACCGGCGCCATCTTGGATTCGGCTCGCAGACCCTGGACTGAAGAACTCGGTCAGTTTTCTAGGTGGTTCTCGCTCCTTCCGTTTCCTCATGTTTCTGCCCCGGTTCTCCTCAGGTTCCCCTCTCAGGCAGTCCGCAAATAAACTGTCTTTGTGCGCTGTGAAAGGCTGTGTAATGCCCAGTGTGTCAGAGGTCCTCTCTTACAGCTCCATCCGCTCTGGCTGCCGGCTCCGCCCCCCCCGGCACTTTTGATTTTTTACGTTCAGGTCCCATTGACTTTAATGGGGTTTGTTATTCGGGTCCAAACTTTCGCAATGTTTGAAGGTTCTGATGCGAACCGAACAGGGATCCATTCATCCCATCCCTAGTAAACAGCAGCCTTCTTGGAATCCTTCAAGCAGACAATGCCCAATATACATGTGCTAGGTACAGTGACCATGTAGGGAGCATTATATTAGCCACAGTACAAAAAGAAGAGGGAATATAATGCTTTTTTACCAAGCTGTGTTCTTTTTTTGTGTTGGGACACACAGCAGTCAGCATGACCAGACCTGAAGTTTAGAGGTAAATTAACTCCATACTTGTACATTGTCTTGTAAATATGGGTCTGTGTGTGAAATTTGTATTCAACATATAAGCCATTGTGTTGTAAATATTGTTTATCGGGTAATTTGTATATTATGCTATATATATTATATAACCTTATCAATGAATGTGTATTGCGGATTAAACTACCTGTTTTGTGCAAGAACTCTCAGATCTAGCTGTGTATATGTAATTATGCCTACAATGATTGAAGTGTATGCAGATATACACGTAAACTAGTAAGCATTGGTGCATGATCAGACCATGTAATAAGGCCTACTGAAGGAACAGATCAAGTCTGGGATATGACTTTTGTGTAGATAAATAGTATGTATTACTATTTTTCATCCCATGCATACATCTCCAAGGTCATAAAAATCTGGTAGTAAGGACAGAAGGACAGTAGAGCATTTTCTGTTAACTAGATCTGGTTTGTAGGGTCATATTTCATTTAAGATGGATTTATAAAAGGACTTTTGGTGAGCATTGGGAGCATAACCCTTAATAATCATTAGAAGACAGTTGTTAACCACTTGCCGACCGCCTCGCGTACATTTACTGCGGCAAGTTGGCTCTGCTGCGCAGATCTCGTCTATAAACGGCAATCCTCGTGCAGCAATCCTCATGCCCGCTGCACTCTGCATGAGTGTGGCCATGGGTCGGGCAGACTCGATGTCCGCCGGTGACCCGCAATCGCCTTCTACAGAGGAAGAACGGGGAACCACAGATGTAAACACCGTGGTTCCCCATTCTGACAGGCGGCATGACAGTGATCTACTGATCCCTGTCATCGTGATCAGAAAGATCTGTCATGCCCCCACCAGCCAAGCCCCCACACAGTTAGAAAACAGTGAGGGAACACACTTAACCCCTTGATCGCCCCTTAGTGTAAACCCCTTCACTGCCAGTGACATTTATAAATGTCAGTGGTCCCAAAAAGTGTCAAAAATGTCCAATCTGTCCGCCGCAATATCGCAGTCCTGATAAAAATTACAGATAGCCGCCATTACCAGTAAAAAAAAAATAATAATAAAAACGCTATAAAAGAATACTCATGGTTTGTAGGCAGCATAACTTTTGCACAAACCAATCAATAAACACTTTTTGCTATTTTATTTATCAAAAATATGAGGAAGACTATATATCGGCCTAAACTGATGAATAAATCATTTTTTTAATATATTTTTTTGGATATGTATTATAGCAAAAAATAAAAATATTATCAAAATTGTCATTCTTTTTTTGTTTAAGGTGATCAAATACCACCAAAAGAAAGCTCTATTGTGGGAAAAAAAGGACATCAATTTAATTTGCGCACAACATCGCACGACTGTGCAATTGTGAGTTAAAGAGACGCAGTGCCAAATTGCAAAAAGTGCTCTGGTCAGGAAGGGGGTAAATCCTTCCGGGGCTGAAGTGGTTAAAGGATGCAGATACGATGTGAAATCTGCCAGATGTGAGATAATTGAAAAGTTACAGGGGCTAGTGTGATTCAGAAAATGTTTCTACCCCACAGAACAACAGATGTCACAGATACCAATTTCAAAGGTCATTTAGTGATAGAAAGTAATGTCATCAACAAAGTTACCACTTACTGTTAGAGAAGTAACAAGACATATAAGTGAAATAAACAAAAGTAAACCAACAGCAAAGATATCAATAATAATAGTGCACTTAGCTCACCGCAATACAACACTCAAAGATCCCCTCTCCAATACCATGGGACATGTATTTGATTATAAGGTATCTGCCCAAATAATAAGAGCCATGCAGAATTAGAAACATGTAAGTGGCCAGTTCAAGCATTGCCAACAGAGATCCATGTGTCAGAGAGCCTTCCCATCTGTTAATTTTATGGGGTGCTCAGAGGAGAATTAGCTACGAGTCCCCAGTTGTGAAGTTCTTAAGGCCATCTTTGGGAGTCAAATTAGAATTGGCTGGTTTTGAAAGATAACAAGAAGATTTTTTGGAGGCCCCTTATTTGTAGACCACTTTCCACTTGTGTAATATAGCAGTAACTGGCGCCGCAGATTTTTTTTTTTTTTTAATAATAATTTTTATTGAATTTGTTAAATGTACAGTAGAAAAATTATAACAAGGGTATAACATCGTCTGTCACCTCGTATACATTTAATCACTTAGCTCATGGTACAGTTGTACTAAAACTTATAGCTGTCCACAATCCATATCTCCTTTTGTTTCTCTTATAGTTGCTTCGAGGGTGAACATACCGAGTTGTTTTGATCAATGGTTTTTATGGTATAGGCCTCCGCGGTTGTGAGCATTAATGACCCTAATGTGGATCTAATTTGAGGTTGCACTTGCTTTATGGCTCTCTTGAGCTTCTTTGTGTTAGTGTGGTCTCCATCTCCCCTGGATACCCCATCTGGGAGCACTTTTGTATCCGATAGGGGGGATAGGTCGTTGACTGTTTGTGTACTTAAGTGCTTATGATGTTGAAGTTTGGGTAGCTCACAAGCGCGAGTGTCCACCATTCACATGAAATTCAGTAACTAACTCAAATATAACAAGTATACTTATTTTGTTGGATGCGTTGAGGTACTAGTGTATGAGAGGTGAGGTTAGACAGAGAGATGGGGTAAGAGGAGGAGGAAGGATAAATAGAGGGATAAGACGAGGAAGGTAGGTTAGGAAAGTGAAGTGAGACAGAGAAAGAGGAAGAAGAAGGAAAGGGGGGTAAGTTTGGCATGAGTGCTGTAAAATCCACAGTTGTCCAACTATTGGTTGGTTATTAATTGGAGTGCGGTCCCTTTAGGGGTTGGCTAGCTAACTAGTTTTGGCCATATTTCCCACTTTTTGTGAAATGCGGTTCCTAGCATGGATTTGTAAGCTATAGTGCGCTCATGGATAAAGTTCTGGTGAACCAAGGATATCACTTCTGATACATTTGGTGCTATGTTCGTTTTCCATTTTTGGAGGATTATTTGTCTTGCTGCCAGTAGGATATGAGTGACTACCGTCCTCTGGGTTATAGGATATTGTTCTATACTTATATTAAGGATAGCTAGTTCTGGGCATGGAGCTTTTATAATACCTGTCAATGTTGCTATGTGGTTGAAGATTAGTGACCAAAAACTCTTTAGGCTTGGGCAGCTCCAAAGGATATGCGCTAGTTTGCCAGTCTGGCCACAGCCTCGCCAACATTGGGCAGATGCTGAGGCTGAGAATTTGGCTATTCTGTGGGGTGTGTAGTACCATTTGTGTGTAATTTTTATGGTCATTTCCCAGTGAGCTACGCACCTTGACGCTTGGTAAATGGAGTTAAACGCCAAGCTCCACTGTTTCACAGAGAAGCTTGTGTTCAGGTCCAATTCCCAATTCTTCATGTTCTTTGATATGTGTAGTGTTTTTTTGTTGTTTAGTGCATTGTAAAAAAGAGAGATTCCACTCTTTGGTGGTTATTGTGAGAGGTAGAATTCCCATATGTGCTCCGTTAATTGGAGTTTAGGGGGGGGTGTGTGGTAAGGAAGGTTAATATGCGTGCACACGTAAAGTAGTGCTGTTTAGGGATATGGTATTCCGACATGAGGTTATTTATGTTTTTGGGTTTGCTGTTGTGGAGAAGGTCTCCTACTTGCTTTATACCTGCGTCCTGTAAGGGTGTTGTGCTAAGCATTGGAATGACTTCCTCTAGTGTCTGTATTGGAAGGGTGGACTTGTGTGTCTGTCTTTCCCCTGTCAGCTTGGAGTTCAAGGCTCTCCATGCTGCAATTGCTGCTTGGGTGGGTAGTGGAAGAGGTGAGATATCTTGAGGGTTCCAAAGGTCAGCCATGAGAAGGCCCTTGAGACTCTTTGTGGGCGATAGAGCTGTCTCTATTTCTACCCATGGTAGCTGAATGTTGTTTTGAAACCAATGTTTCAGTTGTTCCATAGGGATTGCTAAGTAGTAGTCCCTCAGGTCTACCCAACCAGCACCTCCTGCTAGAT
The DNA here is from genome assembly GCA_018402905.1 of Glandirana rugosa. Taxonomy (NCBI): domain Eukaryota; kingdom Metazoa; phylum Chordata; class Amphibia; order Anura; family Ranidae; genus Glandirana; species Glandirana rugosa. The sequence goes on along the minus strand of BLSH010555297.1, from coordinate 228,918 downwards.
TATGGGCAGTCAATCTTGCTTGGGCACATCTAGCTCTCTTTCCTCGCCACACGTATTTACTCATGGATCTGGCTAGGGAGTTTATGAGATTTAGTGGTATGGGGATGGGTAGTGCCCTAAACAGATATAGGATTTGGGGTAGTATCATCATCTTATATGAGGCTAATCTACCTGTCCACGTTAGTTCCTTAGCTGCGTACTGTTTCAACTGTGCATCAATGTTTTGAATAAGAGGGCGGAAGTTGAGTGTTGGAAGTTCTGAAGTTTTATTAGTTAGGGTGATGCCTAGATATGATATGCCTTGCTTGCTCCATTTGAAGGGGAGGTTTTTCTGAAGAAGGAGTTTGGACGACTCTTTGATGCCTAGATTGAGAATAAGAGATTTTGTGCAGTTGACCTTATATTAGGATACCAGACCAAAGTTGTTTAGAAATCGGAAGGCTTCGGGGAGTGATGTTGTAGGGTTCGTTAGTGAGAGTATAACATCATCTGCGAATAAGGTTATCCGGTGGTCGCGTGGGCCTATACGGAAGCCATATATTCGGAGATGAGATTTGAGTGCTGTCGCTAAGGGTTCTATAATTAAATTAAATATAGTTGGAGATAGGGGACACCCCTGCCTGGTTCCGTTAGTGATCTTGAAAGGGGTTGATAGCATACCTGTTGTATACACCTGGGCCTTAGGGTGGGAGTATAAGGCCAGGATGGCCGATAAGATGTGGCCAGAAAAACCAAATTTAGTTAAGACCATTGACGTATATTTCCAGTGCACCCTATCGAACGCCTTCTCTGCGTCAATAGAGAGTAGCAGAGAAGGCGTTCGTGTGCGCTCTGCATAGTGAATAATATTCAGTATCCTCCTCATTGTGTTGGAGGTCTGCCTCCCCCTTACAAATCCCATCTGGTCGTTGCTTATTAACGTCGGGATGATGTCTGACAGGCGACTGGCTATTGTTTTGGCGTAAATTTTTATATCGACATTCAATAGCGATATAGGTCTGTAATTGGATGGAGTGGTCGGGGCTTTCCCAGGTTTAGGTAGGGTGATGACATATGCTTTAAGCATTTCTTGGGGGAATTTGGATACATATGGTGCCTCAGTAAACAGTCTGGTAAGGTGGAGTGCTAAGATATTGCTAAAGGATTTGTAGTACTCACTAGGAAGGCCATCTGGCCCCGGTGATTTGCCTATTGGGAGGGATTTGATGGTGTCTCCAATTTCTTTGTTTGTGAATGGGGCATTGAGTTTGATCAGTTGTTGCTTAGAGAGGGAGGGAAGATTTAGCCTTTTTAGAAAAGTGTTTATATCCTTTTCTGTAGGTTGTGGGGTTTGGGGGTCATTTTTAAGATTGTATAGATTCCCATAAAAGTCAGCAAACTGATCTGCAATTTCTTGTGGGTTAGTAATGTTGTGCCCTAGTGTGGAGTGTGTAAGGTATGCAATTCTTGATTTAGTCCTATTGGGTTTTAGTCTATTGGCAAGAAGTTTGCTTGCCCTATTTGCATTTGCATAGTAGTTAGCTTTTGTGTGTTTTGTGATAGAATTATGACGGTGTAGTAGGAGTATCCTCAATTCCTCTCTAAGAGCTTGGAGAGAGCTTGAGGTTTGTGGTGAGATTTTATGTTTGTTTAGGTCTTCTAGTTTGTGTATTGCCTCAGTGATAGCATTGATTTTGGAATTGTGAGCTTTCCTAGCCCTTGCATTTTGTTGAATCAGAATGCCTCTCATAAAGGCTTTGTGGGCGTTCCAGATTGTGAAAGGGTTGTTTACTGAGGGAGCATTTATGGAGAAAAATTCAGTTAGTTTGTCTTTTAGTAATTTACTCTGGGTGGGGTTCTGTAATACATCTGTATTGCAACGCCAGATAGAGATGGGGGGGAGGCACCCTTCTCCGCTATCTGAATGGAGACAGTGGCGTGGTCTGACCACGTTATGTCATGGATCTTGGATTCTGAAACTTGTTGCAGAAGCCATCTGTCCGTAACAAACAAGTCAATGCGGGAGTAGCTCTGGTGTCTTGGGGAGAAAAACGTAAAATCTCTCTCGGATGCATGTTGGCATCTCCATATGTCATACAAATCTTCCGAGTGGAGCAGGTTGCGTAGGGAGGTTGGTCTTCCTGAGGGTTGTGATGTTGTGTCCATAGTAGGGTCAACAGTCAGGTTAAAGTCTCTGCATAGCAAGAGGCGGCCATATCTAATTTTAGCAATGCGTTTGAATAGGGCTCTTAGAAATCTTAATTGGCATGAGTTTGGTGCATATAGGGCTACTAGTGTGAAAGGTTGAGAATTAATGTCACAGGTAACAATAATGTAGCACTCCTTTCTTTTTGTGATCTGGATCACAAGCCAGGAAGATGGTAGGGTAGTTCCTGTGTGTGCAGTGTGGTATAGCGTTCTTTTGAAAATAAGTCTCTTGGACGCTCAGTATGTCAGCTTTGAGCCTAACTGCATCCTCCCACATGGAGCGTCGCTTAGCCGGGTGGTTGAGACCCTTGGCGTTCAGGGATAAGCATGTTATCATTGTTTGTTAGAAAAAGAAGATATGAGTGAGGTGTGTAGGTGGGTACTCACAGTTCTGCATATTTCTTGAGGAGCGAAGTACCCTATAGGTGGATCCAGAGTGCAGTAGTTTTTCCTGCGGTGGGGCTGGAGTGCAGTTCTTGATCTGGGTACGGTGTGTGACTTGAAAGGTGAGTTCTTGTGGACTTATTGCGTCATGCCATGGACCGTAAGAGAGGATAAGAGGCTAGGAACATTGTTATGAACTTGAACCGAACTTGTAAAATAAACAACACAAGATAAAAAAGAACAAGGGATCTGGTGTACGATCTTGAGTCCAGACCGGGCTTGCCGGTAAGGACAGGGGTGTCTGACGGAAGACATTCCGAGTGGTGACCTGGGGGGAGTATTATTTCTTTGTTGGGTGTAGCTGGAGCCGCCTTTGTTACGGTTCTTGGAGGATTTTTTCTTGGAGACTACATGCCAGTCTGCCTCCGAGTGGGGTAAGTGGTGCTTTGCCTGCGTAGGTTGTGGCAGGTCAGGGAGTATGCCCCATTTACGTAGGGCTCCCAGGCCTTCTTCTAGAGAGGAGACTGATGTGGAGACCCCATTGTGTGTTATCGTCAGTGTGGCAGGATATTTCCACTTGTGAGGAATGGCATGGTTCCTGAGCGCCTTGGTAATAGTCGCCAAGTTGCGTCTTCGCTGTAAGGTGTGCCTGGAGAGGTCAGGTAACAGTTGTAATGTGGAGTAGTGTGCAGGGAGGTTTTCAGCCTTTCTAAAGTCTGCCAGCAGATGCTCTTTAACATGAAAGAAATGCACTCTTAGGAGAGTGTCTCTGGGAGTGTCTGCGGGCAGGAACGAGGGTTTAGGTACCCTATGGATCCTGTCTATTGTTAAGTCCTGTGCTGACAAATTCGGTGCCATTGTGGAGAACAGGGTCAGGACAAATTGCTGCAGTTGGTGGGGGGGCACAGACTCCGGAATCCCCCTTATTTTTACATTGTTTCTTCTACTTCTGTCCTCTAGGTCAGCTAATTTGTCTTTTAACCATGTTATATCTTCTGAGTGCCCGTTATGAGCGTCCACAAGTGAATTGAAGGGAGCGACATAGTCACTCATCCTGTCCTCCATTGCGCTCACTCTGTTCCCCAGTGCTAAAACTTCTTTGTGACATTGCTGGATGTTGCCTACTAAGTCGGCTGCCAGGGATGCTCTTAGAGATAGAAGCATTTCTTTCAACATTACATCCGACACAATCTGGCCTGTTGTAGGAAAGGCCGTTATGGGATCTTCCCTGCTGTGCCTCTCTCCCACGCCATGTGCTTGTGGCCCTCCTTCCTCCATGTCTGTTCCTTCTTCCTGCTTTAGTGGCTCCCTGCGGGATTTACATTTGGCTGGGCTACTTATAGTGGGACTAGTGTCACCTGTGTCCCCTTCACCAAGTACGTGCTGGTTACCTGTCTGCAGCGCTCGTTCGTCTGCCTTCCCCGCTTGTTTCCCCGAAGGGATGCCGCCGCCATCTTGTGGAGGGCTTCTCATCACGGAGGCGAAGTACTCGGGAATTTTTAGCGGGTGTGCCTGTTTGTTCCTGCGTTTGGACATCTCGGTGTCGTCCCGGGGTGTTTATGATCCAGGAACTTCTGTTCTGGCGGTGTTTCGTCCTTTTTCTGCGGCTACCAGCAGCTTTTCCCCCAGCGGTCGGTCAGAGCTCGCGCGCTAGGCGTCCATGCTGGAGCTCGGCCGGGCACGCCCCCTGCGCAAATGATTTTTGAGCCTGAACCATGACAACTAAAATGTCTTGGTAAAGAGAGACACCTGCATAAGGATGTGGCAATGTGCACATGGATCTAGTAATGAGTATTAGCTGATCCTTGATAGAAAATAAATGTATCCAAGCAAGGACATCTCTTGAAATGGATCCCTAGAGGTGTTTAGGCTTTTAAATCCTATGTGCTTGGTCAATCACCACATCTTGTAGAGAAAGAGATGGAATTAAAGTGTGGAAAAGCTGTTGAAGAAGGAACTAATTTAGAGGGTTTGGTTGTCTCTGGCATACCTCTAAATCTTATATTGTTCCTCCTGGAACAATCCTCTAGGTTGGTGATTTTAAGGAGCATTTGATGGAGGTCTTCCGTTTGCTCGTCTTGCATATCAGTGACCACATTGTGAGCTTTAGCTACCTCACTGAGTTGTCCTTCAATGAGTATGTTCCTCAGGCTGTTCTATACATGAGCAATAGCAATCCACAGGTTTCTGTGTAAATCATCTTGCAGTGAGAGCAGCATTGATTTAAAAGAAGCTTCAGATGCTGGTCTGTCAGAGGCAGGGAATGTAGCAAGAGAGTTAATCTGACACTCATTTGGTGAGGAAGCAAGTAGCTCACCTGCATGCTGCTTTTACTAAAGGGAGCCTTAGATGGGGAATGTGCTGGTTATATGACTGTTCTTCTTTTATCAGGAGATGAGAGTATGATAGCTGCAGCAGGTGGGGAAGCTTCCTCCATGTTGGAGAGAATGTCAGAGGCAGGAGGACGCTGTGGGGTTGGTCGGGGCTGTGAGCAGCCGTCTTGGAAGGTATGCTGGATCATCTGCATGAATAAGTCCTTGAGCCATGGGGTCCCTGTGGCTTGGATTTCTTTCAGGACATGACCAGGTGGCCTCCAGGAGTGAAATTCTCCTTACAGAAGGAGGAAGCGGGGGTACCAATGCCAGGGGTTGCTTTAACCGCTTGCTTACTGGGCACTTAAACCCCCTTCCTGCCCAGACCAATTTTCAGCTTTCAGCGCTGTCACTCTTTGAATGACAACTGCGTGGTCATGATAGACTGTACCCATATAACCTTTTTACCATTTCTTTCACACAAATAGAGCTTTATATTGGTGGTATTTAATCAATGTTGGGTTTTTTAATTTTTGCTAAAAAAAAAAAAAAAACCTGAAAATTTAAAAAAAGTTTCACGGTTTGTTATAAAATTTTGAAACAGGTAATTTTTCTCCTTCATTGATGTGCGTTGATGAGCACTGATGGGCACTGATAGGCTGCACTGATGGGCACTGATAGGCTGCACCAATGGGCACTGATAGGCTGCACTGATATTCGCTGATAAGGCGGCACTAATTGGCACTGATAGGTGGCACTGATAAGAACTGATGACGCGGCATTGATGGTTGGCACTGATGGGCAGCACTGAAGGGCACTGATAGGTGGCATTGATAAGCGACACTGATGGGTGGCACTGATGGGCACTGATAGACACTGGTAAGTGACAATGAGAGGCAGCACTGATTGGTGGCACTGACGATGAGGCACTGATGAGCATTTGGCAGCATTGGTGGGCATTGATAGGTGGCACTGGTGGGCAAAGGTAGGTGGCACTGTGGGCACTGGTAGGTGGCACTGATTGATACTGAAAGGTGGCACTGGCAGGTGGCACAGGTGAGCACAGGTGAGGCAGCCACAGCTCTCTGTGTGAGGGACCAATGTCCCTCTGACAGAAGCCAGTGATCGGCTATTTTTTCCCCTCACGCTGACAGTGTGAGGGAAAATAAATACTGGTTACGGATCTTCTGTTTAAATCACATAATCAGCTGTCATTGCCTGACAGCTGATCACATAGTAAATGGCAAGGATCGGCCCCTCACTCTGATCTGTGATCAGCTGAGTCTCATGGACTTGGTGATCACAGAGCACAACGTGCGCGACCCGCAGGGACACGCAGACAGCGCATGCTCGGGAGGATATCCATGGATGCTCTCCCAGAAATGAAGGCCCATGCTGTAGCCGTCTTTCAGCTATAGCATGGGTGGCAAGTCCCAGGGGATAGCAGAGCTAGTGAGTCAAAATACATCCTGCTCCACGGCCAGACCACACCCCACTTTACTACTTTCTATTTAAAGGTTCCTATTTCCTGCTATTTCCTCCATGGCTGTTGAATTGACTTGATAATGCTGATTCATTGTCCAGTAAACAAGAGGAAGGCGAAGAAGTGATTCAGGAAATTAAATTTCTAAATGAAGAAATACATGCCTGGTTGTGAACCGTAGCAGACATGCATGAATAAAAGGATTGAATGGACAGGATTGCATGAATAACAGTAGATATGCATACATTTATAACATAGATTTAGCTGTTTGTCTTAAGTTTTGCTTTGAAGTAATTTTTTTTAGATTTGTAATTTTAAATTATTTCACTAAATAAGACAATTTATTGATAACCTGTCTAGCAGCTGTAAGAATCTGGGTTGATTCCCAGACCCTTCCCATACTTTTCCCTATTACCTTCTATCTATTTTAGGAATGGTGGTTAGGCAGGTATTCACTCATCCTTTGGTAAGTCTAACGAGAGCCAAGTAACTAACACAAAAACAAATGCCAGGTGAGAATATGCCCAAATGGGTGTACTTACTGGTGCCACTCACTATTACTAGTGTCCCTCAATTAACCAAAAGCACATATACCGTACCACAAAATGTCCCCGGGAAGACCCCTGAGGGACCAAGGGTTAATTAGTGAGGGACGGGCAGTATACCAGTGGGAATTCCTGTTAAAAAAATCACTTTATTGTAAATATGTGTGAAACATCACAATTCATGCTATATACACATATGTAAAAAAGGGGGGGTTACACCACCAGCCCAGGGGAGTCCATAGGTCTCCCGTGCTAGGTAAACCACACCGTAAAACACACACAAAGGTAAGACAAGACAGATAAAAACAGCGTCCGGACGCACGGGGGTATATTATGGACTAGTATATTGCTGCCCACAGGGGGCAAGGGGTGAAGTATGCGTCAAAATAGACTGTAGAGATACTGCAGTATACTAGGTCCCGATGTAGTCCACAAACCACTTAGAGCAGGCAGGAAGGTTTGGATCTGGGGATGAGGGGTATGGTGAAGGTTACAGTGTAACCAATTGAAGGCTATTGATCCATGATATAATCTTGAATGGTATGTAAGTCAATGAGGGCAGCGGAATACAGCACATTCAGATGGAAGGTAGTGCAACCTTATTAGTTATGTGTGGGGATTAGGCCAAACCTGATAATAATCATGGTAAAGTAGCGGTGATGGTGGTCCTTCATATGCACATCAGTTAAATCATGTAGATAGTGTCTAGGACCTGCCACATCAACAGTCCATATAAAAATAGTCACATTGGCACTTTACCCCATCCAGTTGCACCTTCCTTCATGGGATCGTTCCTTTCCTCATCTCCACAGTGGTCCAGTATCTTGTGGGCCACAGCTCCCCATTCTCACAGAACACTTGCAAAATTCTGCTGTCCGCTCCGCTCTCGCAGCGTGAGGTGGGTATCGAGGCAATGCTTCCTGGTTACCTCCAGCGTGCGTTCCTAGCCTCATTCCTATTCAGAGCTGGGCATACGACGGGACATTCAGTCCAACCTCCGTGGCGTCACGTGACGGTGATGACATCAACGTGTTTCGCTATGCGGAATGGCGTAGCTTCATCTGGAAGACTTGATTGGGCCAGCCACCTCGTCTCCCATATATTCATTCCGTTCTCGGAGGTGCCACCCATCAGAGTTAATTTGCATACAGGGTGTCAGTGTGTTGATGGGTCGTTTACTTGATTATTGATTATATTCCTAAACCCTTTTGGACATAGGTCCTGTGTCATAACTGGGTTACATCATAGGTATTAAAGGAGACGGATAAAGACAATTAACACAAGGTGGGTGGACATGGACACAAAGTCAGATTAGCAATTCATACCCCTATATGCGGAGTACTTTCTATTCTCATCAGAGGGATATCCCTCTTGCCTTCACTCCAATCAGTATTGTGGGTCAAATATTGGACATATATGCCCGATTACCATGGATAATGTTATACATCTCTTACTCCCTATTATTGAGTATAGTAGCATTCTAAAAGAATACTAAGGAATATGAGAAGAGTGGAGGCAAGATAAGGGGAACTGAGCCAGAACCTGTGTTTGGAAATAGTGTCATTGAAGCAACACCTATAACATATAGGACTAAATGTTCATATCAGAGCTATTATTTGGGCAGAAAGACCTGGAGATTCAGTTCGGTATTCAGTCCTGTCGGGTGGAGACACCGTAGACGGTAAATTCACCATTTTTCTTTTTAGAGTAGTATCCTATTAAAATCTCCTCTCCTAGGTGGAAGCTTCAAGACTTAAATACCCTTAACCTTCATTCCTGCCGGATTCCTGTCATGGTATATAGAAAAATGTTTGGACTAGGGGTTTGGTTGGCTCTTTCTCATTAAATTCCCTCAGGTGCTCGCCCAGTCGAACTTTCAGGGATCTTTTAGTCTTGTTTCACTGTTTGCCTGGCTGCGCTACATAGACAACATATTTATGCTTTGGAAGGGCCCGATAGATGATCTACATGAATTTATGGAACATCTAAATTTAAACAATCGCAATATACGCCTGACCTATGTCTTTGACCATACCAGGATCCCATTTTTGGATTTATGGATCAACTTGAAGGATGGCAAAATTCAAACGTGCACTTTCCGTAAGGAAACAGCAGCAAATACCTTACTACAGGCGGATAGCCACTACCTTCCTTGGCTCATAAAGGGGATCCCAACGGGACAATTTCTTAGGATCAGGCATAATTGCACCAACAGGGATGACTTACATAAGGAAGAGAAAGATCTTTACAAAAGATTTCATGAGAGAGGTTACTCCCACAAAATAATCCAAAGGGCTAAACGAAAAGCAGCCACTAGCAATAGAATGAGCCTCCTCTAAAGTAACGTAAATAGAGAGGAATTGAGGGCAAACAGTGAAACAGTTGGGCTAATAAACACCTATGGCTCACAGTGGAACAAAGTGCGCAAAGCAATGGAGAAGCACTGGAATGTCCTTATAGCCACTCCAAAAATTGCAAAGATTGTGGGTCCAACACCCAAAATGGTAGCCCGTAGATCAAAAAACTTAGGAGATTTACTAATCAGGTCCGGGTTTGTTAAGACACAAAGTGACACCTGGCTAACCAACTACCCCCTCACCACTGGAATGTACCCATGTGACCACTGTCAGGTGTGCCCCTATGTGGAGAGAACCAGTACATTTAGTGATGCCCTAGGTGCTCGCCATTTCGAAATTAGGGATCTAATTAATTGTTCAACCATGGGTGTGATTTATATGATCACCTGTCCCTGTCCCAAAATTTACATTAGGAAGACTAAAAGATCCCTGAAAGTTCGACTGGGCGAGCACCTGAGGGAATTTAACGAGAAAGAGCAAACCAAACCCCTAGCCAAACATTTTTCTACATACCATGACAGGAATCTGGCAGGAATGAAGGTTAAGGGTATTTATGTCTTGAAGCTTCCACCTAGGAGAGGAGATTTTAATCAGATGCTACTCCAAAAAGAAAAATGGTGGATTTACCGTCTACGGTATCTCCACCCGACAGGACTGAATACCGAACTGAATCTCCAGGTCTTTCTGCCCAAATAATAGCTCTGATATGAACATTTAGTCCTATATGTTGTAGGTGTTGCTTCAATGACACTATTTCCAAACACAGGTTCTGGCTCAGTTCCCCTTATCTTGCCTCCACTCTTCTCATATTCCTTAGTATTCTTTTAGAATGCTACTATACTCAATAATAGGGAGTAAGAGATGTATAACATTATCCATGGTAATCGGGCATATATGTCCGATATCTGACCCACAATACTGATTGGAGTGAAGGCAAGAGGGATATCCCTCTGATGAGAATAGAAAGTACTCCGCATATAGGGGTATGAATTGCTAATCTGACTTTGTGTCCATGTCCTCCCACCTTGTGTCAATTGTCTTTATCCGTCTCCTTTAATACCTATGATGTAACCCAGTTACGACACAGGACCTATGTCCAAAAGGATTTAGGAATGTAATCAATAATCAAGTAAACGACCCATCAACACACTGACACCCTGTATGCAAATTAACTCTGATGGGCGGCACCTCCGAGAACGGAATGAATATATGGGAGGCGAGGTGGCTGGCCCAATCAAGTCGTCCAGATGAAGCTACGCCATTCCGCATAGTGAAACGCGTTGACGTCATCACCGTCAAGTGATGCCACGGAGGTTGGACTGAATGTCCCATCATATGCCCAGCTCTGAATGGGAAATAGGCTAGGAACGCACGCTGAAAGTAGCCAGGAAGCACTGCCTCGATACCCACCTCGCGCTGCGAGAGCGGAGCGGACAGCAGGATTTTGCAAGTGTTCTGTGAGGATGGGGAGCTGTGGCCCCAAGATACTGGACCACTGTGGAGATGAGGAAAGGAAAGATCCCATGAAGGAAGGTGCAACCGGACGGGGTAAAGTGGCAATGTGATTATTTTTATATGGACTGTTGATGTGGCAGGTCCTAGACACTATCTACATGATTTAACTTATGTGCATATGTAGGACCACCATCACTGCTACTTTACCATGATTATTATGAGGTTTGGCCTAATCCCCACACATAACCAATAAGTAGTGTTGAGCGAACCTTGACTTCGGGTCCGTACCGAACTTTGGGGTGTCCGGGACCCGGACCTGAACGCGGACATTTCAAAAAAAGTCCGGGTTCGGGTCCGGGGTTCTGGTATTTTATTCCACGTGTTGAATAGCTGCCAAGGGTAGCCAATCAACAAGTGTTTCCCTGGTTTTCCCTTAGAAGCCATCACAGCCATGCCTACTAATGGCATGGCTGTGATTGGCCAGTGCACCAAGTGACCCAGCCTCTGTATGGGGCTGGAGTCACCGTGCTGCATGTCATATGCTCTCAGGATAGTGTAGGGAGAGGATGTTGCTGGCTCTGTGAGGGACAGATTGCAGATATTATAGATCATCTCATCCTGCATTACTGAACGATCTGATTGTGGACTAGGGAGAGATACTAGTACTGCTGCTTTGAGGGACAGATTGCAGACCTCATTATGCTGCACAGAATGATCTGACTGGACTAGGTAGAGTCTGTTGCTTTAAGGGAAAGATTATTGTTCTAAAATCATCATCAAGTTGTACAAGGAAAGGTTCCAGCTGTTGCTTTAAGGGAAAGATTATTGTTCTAAAATAATCTCCAAAGTGTATAGGAAAAGTGTATTGCAGCCGCATAGAGCCATATTACTGTTCTAAAATCATCTCCAAAGTGTATAGAAAAAGTGTATTGCAACCGCAAAGAGCCATATTACTGGTTTAAAATCATCTCCAAAGTGTATAGGAAAAGTGTATTGCAGCCGCAAAGAGCCATATTACTGTTCTAAAATAATCTCCAAAGTCTATAGGAAAATTGTATTGCAGCCGAATAGAGCCATATTATTGTTCTAAAATTTAGAACAATAATATGGCTCTCTATGTGGCTGGAAGAACAGTAATATGGCTCTATGCGGCTGCAATACACTTTTCCTATACACTTTGGAGATGATTTTAGAACAGTAATATGGCTCTTTGCGGCTGCAATGCACTTTTCCTATACACTTTGGAGATGATTTTATAATCTAAAATCATCTCCTAGTTCTATAGGGAGAGGTTCCTACTGTTGCTTAAAAGGACAGATCATTGTTTCTTGCACAAAATTAAAAAGTGCATGTACATTGCTGGTTTAAAAAAAAATTCCAAAAATAAAAAAAACAGTGTTGGCTACCTCCTCCTCCTCCACCACCACTTTCACTGCCTCCTCAACCTCCAACTCCACATCCACCTCCATTTTTGATTTTTTTATGTGATTTTAGCTTAAAAATTATTTTAAGTTATTTCCCTATCCCCATTTCTTTGTAAGGCACTTGTCCGACCCTTACCCCCATTTTCCTTCCTTTTGCAGACCTCTAGGATTTACCAGGACTTTGTTACAGCCATTTTTGTGCCTAAAAGTTCGGGTCCCCATTTATTTCAATGGGGTTCGGGGTCCGGGTCAAAGTTCGGGTCAACTCTGGACCCGAACCCGGACTTTGTTCGTAAGTTCGGCCGAACCTGCTGAACCCGGACTTCCAGAAGTTCGATCAACTCTACTAATAAGGTTGCACTACCTACCATCTGAATGTGCTGTATTCCGCTGCCCTCATTGACTTACATACCATTCAAGATTACATCATGGATCAATAGCCTTCAATTGGTTACACTGTAACCTTCACCATACCCCTCATCCCCAGATCCAAACCTTCCTGCCCGCTCTAAGTGATTTGTGGACTACATCGGGACCTAGTATACTGCAGTATCTCTACAGTCTATTTTGACACATACTTCACCCCTTGTCCCCTGTGAGCAGCAATATACTAGTCCATAATATACCGCCATGCATCCTGTTTTTATCTGTTTTGTATTCCCTTTGTGTGTGTTTTACGGTGTGTGGTTTACCTAGCACGGGAGACCTATGGACTCCCCTGGGCACTGTGGTGCAACCCCCCTTTTTTACATATGTGTATATAGCATGAATTGTGATTTTTCACACATATTTACAATAAAGTGATTTTTATAACAGGAATTCCCACTGGTATACTGCCCGTCCCTCACTAATTAACCCTTGGTCCCTCAGGGGTCTTCCCAGGGACATTTTGTGGTAAGGTAATGAGAGCCAAGGCCTGCAACAATCCTTAGATTAGTCATACACTGTCAGATTTTTTTTGTTCAGCCCCATAGGCTGAATAAGAGAAACTACTTGAATCCCTCATCCACTCTGCTGGCTGCTGTATTCAGACAGCTGTAGCACCTGTGGCTGTCTGGAAACCTATACAGTGACTGCATCTGATTAGATGCAGGCATTGCTTGTCCAACAATTTTGCACCAGCTCTTTCGATTTTTCAACCAACGTTTTTTTTTTTTTTTATAAATCTTTTTATTAAGTTTCCAAATATAAAACTTACAACATACAACACAATACACACAGGCTGTGTTCAATTAATTAGGAGTGATCAGTACAAAGTGATATATAATAATCAATACTTAAATGATAAGTATAGGTGAGATATGATTGTCAAATGTAGCTATGAGGCACTCTAGCTCTGCATTTTCTGCGGTCAAGTCAGGTTGCATACACACATCTTACACCACATAGGCAGCATGAGCAAAAAAAGAACTGTTTACGAGGGATGAGCCGAACACCCCCCCACCCCCCCCGGTTCAGTTTGCACCAGAACATCCGAACAGACAAAAAGTTTGCGTGAACATTTGAACACCATTAAAGTCTATGGGACCTGAACATGAAAAATCAAAAGTGCTCATTTTAAAGGCTTATATGCAATGTTATTGACCTAAAAATTGTATGGGGACCCGGGTCCTGCCCTAGGGGACATGTATCAATGAAAAAAAGTTTTTCCTTTTCAAAAGTTTTATTTGGTTTTGAACACAAAAATACAGACAGATTCGCAAACATAAACATTTCTCTGGTCAGATACATTTGCGACTAAGAGTAAATCAAGTACAACAAAGATAATCTTAGAGACAAAATTGAAACAGGAGATATAAGACAGTAAGGTCGGTCGAGGGAGGAGAACCAGAGGGTAGATCTATGATTGGATGCTAGGCAAGCCCTAGGGTGGGGGTCTGCTACCCCCCGGGTGCCCCAATGGGAACAAACTGCACCCGGGAGTGGGACGGATCCACCGTGCAAGATAGGGGCCCGGGAATCCCATCAAGATCATGGATTAGAGTTGCGTATGGGGGACCAAATAGGGGGGTCCCTAGGTATAACAGAGGGGGTGCTAGAGTGGTATACTGGTATATTGTCTAAAGTGACCATACTGTGTCTATAGAGAGAGGTCTAATGAGCAAAAATCCTGATCTTGGGTAAAAAGGGGTGGGGATAGGTAGAGGAGAGAGTTGTAAAGGTGAGGGGTGTATAGGAAAGAGAAGGAAGAAAGGGTAGAGAGAGGAAGAAAAGTAGTGAGGGTGGGAAGAAAGTGACTTGGGAAGGCTCTGCGCCCCTATGGGGTGAAAAAGTAGAAGATTGCCCGACCGTGGTGGGATGTTTACCGGCATGGCGACGGTGGGGGTGTTCAAGGGGTGAGTAGGCTATGGTCGAAGTTAGAGGGCACGAAGCAGAGAGGGGAGTAAGAGGGGAGATACTTCGCAATCCAGGCGGGGACCAGGTACCACCGCATAAGTACCTTATAGTTAGTTTCGAATGCCACTATTTATTGGGAGGAGGATTTGGTGGCCTCCCAAATGTCAGCCCAGTCTTTGGGGTCTAGGTGTATCGCCAGGTCTTTCTCCCAATTGGTTACATACAACATGGAGGAGAAAGGTATGGGGTATAGGAGCTGGGAGTAGAGAGAAGAGATTAGACCCCTAGTGTGTGGGTCATTGTGGCATATGTGTTCAAATGGAGACAGCTGGTAGAGGTGTGTCTTTGCGTAGATAGGGAGAGAAAAAATGTTTGAGTTGTAGGTATCTGAATATTTCTGAATTGGGTAGATTATGTGTTTCGCACAGAGTCGGGAACGACTTGAATGAATCTGGGGTTGTAAATGAGTGAGCCCAGAGGAGGTTGGAGCTAGTCCAGTTATGGAATGAGTTTGGGGAGATCCATGCCGGGTAGAAGGCTGGGTTTTTCAAAAACGAAACTAATGGGTTATGGGGGGATTGCAGACCATATTTTATTTTCAAGCTATCCCATAGACGCAAGTTGTGTGCTGTTATTGGGTTATCGATTTGTCTACGGTCCCTAGGATTTAACCAAAGCAGGTTCGCGACCGAGAGGGGGTCACAGTCTACTGTCTCCAGGGAGACCCATAATGGGATTTCTCTTGTGGCATGATATTTTGGGAGCTGGGCTAGCTGTGCAGCTTGGTAATATTTAGTAAAGTTTGGAACCCCCAGGCCACCCCTGGTTTTCGGGGAAAAGAGCAATTGTCTTTTTATTCTTGGTCTGACCTTACCCCAGATGAATCGGGGAGTTTGGCGTTGTAAGATGCATAGAAAGTGGGGGGGGGGCATTGATTGGCAATACCCTGAATAGGTATAGAACTTTTGGGAGAATTGTCATCTTGACTGTTGTTATTCTACCTAGCCAGGCAAGGGGGAGACTGGACCAGGAGTTCATCAGGCTGGGTTTGTGAGACAACATTGGAGGGAAATTGGCTTTATAAAGGTCATTGAGGTCAGCCGTAAGATTAATACCCAAGAAGGGGAGGCTGTCAGTAGACCAGCAGAATGGGAGGATTTGTTGTAATTGAGTTAAAGATGGCGGGTCAATAGAGATATTTAGGGCCTTGGATTTATGAGGGTTAATTGCTAAGCCGGATATCTTGCCAAACTCTTCGAGAGTCCTGAGAAGATTTGGAGCCGAGGTGATGGGAGAGGTCATAAATAGGAGTATATCATCAGCGAATAGGCATAGTTTGTGGTGGTGGCCACCCAATTGAATACCTTTTATATTGGGGTTTGAGCGGATCAGATGGGCCAGCGGCTCAATTGCAAGGGCGAATAGGAGTGGGGATAGCGAGCATCCCTGGCAGGTGCCCCAGCATACTGGAAACGGGGCAGATTTAAAACCTGTGTATTTGACGTGGGCGGTGGGTGTGTGATAGAGCGAGGAAACCCATGTTGAAAAGTGGGGACCGAAGCCCCAATTTTTAAGGGTGAACATTAAATAAGGCCAAGACAGGGTGTCGATTGCCTTCCTGTCCAATGAGACAAAGCATCTGGGGATCCTACGTGTCTTAGCTACATGTGTGAGTATGATAGCTCTTCTGTTATTATCTCCCGCTTGCCTGGAGGGGATAAACCCAACTTGATCCCTGTGGATTAGGGAACCAATGATCGGATTTAGACGATTGGCTAGGGTCTTGGCTAAGATTTTGATGTCTAGGTTTAATAATGATATTGGGCGAAAGTTGGCTCATGAAGAGCCATCTGACTGGGGTTTAGGTATCATGGACACTGAGGCATGGAGGGATTCTGGTCTAAAGTTCCTTCCGGCTAGGATACTATTAAAGGCCGAGGTCAGCATAGGAGATAGAGCGTCAGAGAAAGGCTTGTAGTGCGCTGCGGTGAAGCCGTCAGGCCCTGGCCGCTTATTTGAGCGCAGGAATTTTATGACTGTCTCGACCTCTAGTGTGGTTATTGGTTGTTCAAGAGTGGCATAATGAGCAGGAGGTAGGGAGGGTAGCTGGATGTTAGAGAGAAGAGATTTTGCTTGGGGCTCATTAAAGTTGGAGCGGGAGGAGTAAAGTTCAGCTAAGTGCTTGCAAAAATGGGCTACAACCTTAACAGGGTTACCAGTAAAAGTATTGCTAGAAACTTTCAGTTTTATAGGTTTGTAAGGTTGGTCCATTCTGCGTAGAGAAAGAGCAAGAAAAGTGTCGGGCTCATTGCTTTTCATATAGAATTTATGTCTTGAACGTCTTAGGGTCTTATCTGCAGATTCGGAAAGAAAGAGGTCTAGGTCAAGTCTCGCTTGGTCGAGTATTTGCCTATTAACGGGGTTGGGGTCCTTCTGGAAGTCGAAGTGTGCTTTAAGAAATAGTTTGTCTAAAAGTTTGTGTTTCTCCTGCCTGTCTCTTTTGAGAAAAGAAGCTTTACTTATAAGTGTCCCCCTGAGCACAGGTTTGTGGGCTTCCCAAATAGTTAGGGGAGATAGGTCCGGTGAGGTGTTGTTGGCGATGTAATCTTTGAAGGCTATAGAGATGTCCATTCTATGGGAGGGGTTAGATAAGATGGAGTCATTAAGACAATTGTTTAGGAATTAGAGAGGCCAGTGAGGTAATGACAGCATCATGGTCTGACCATGGGCAGAGGGAGATTGTAGAGGAAAGAAGAGAAGGTGTGGTGCAGGTATCGATTAATATGTGGTCAATTCGAGAAAGAACCTTATGGGGGTAAAAGTAGTGTGTATATTGCCTGAGCGTCGGGTTTGATTCTCTCCAAGTGTCTATAAGAGAGTGGGAGGCTAGTAGGTGCCCAAAAGCTCATTTACCAGGGCTCGGGTCTGTTGTGAATGGGGATTTGTCCTGAAAGGGGTAGATGGTCTGGTTCGAGTCGCCTCCTAGTACTAGCGTATCCTTTCTATATTGTGCTACAGTCTGGAAGAGATGAGATGTGAAGGAGGTAGGTCTCTTGTTAGGAGCGTAATAGGCTACCAAGGTAACCTCACTTTCAAGGAGCTGTCCAATAATTATAAGGTACCTGCCTTCAGGATCTTTGATCTCTTTGATGATAGTAAATGGGGCTCTTCGGTGGAAGGCTATCAGTACCCCTCTCTGCTTCTTGTTGGCTGAGGCGGTGTAGACCTGAGGATAAGACTGATGGAAAAATTTGAGGGTGCTGTGTCTTGTGAAATGTGTCTCTTGCAGGAACACTGCATGGGCGTTAAGAGAGGCGAAGGAGCGGAATGCTTCCGTTCTCTTCTGGGGGACATTGAACCCTTGAACATTAAGGGTTAGGAAATTCAGGGGAGCCATCATGGAGGTATATTGTTTATACGCGCAGACGAGCTAGTTAAAAGTAAGGAGCGCAGAGTCATCCCGAGAGAGAAGGAGAAAGGAAGAAAAAGGGAAGTGGAACCTATATAGGTTGGGTAGAAGCATGAGCTGTAATTGGGTAGTGTAAGAAAGAGGGAGGGCATGTTGGAGTGGGTCCAGAGAGGGATGTATGTAGAGACAAAGGTGGGGGGAGGTTAAATGGGGTAGGGAACCTGTTTGTCTCGGGGGGCCGTGAGGCTGTCTAGGACTAAGAGTGGCTAGTTGGAGGGGTCCGTAGAGGGGACCCACCAAGCAGCGGAGGGGGGTCAGCAACAGTGTTGCCAACCTACCAGATTGAAATTTACTGGCACAACACCCAAAATTTACTGGCACAGCCAAGCTTTTACTGGCATTTTACAAAAGTTACAAAATTACAGTTTTCAGTGCAAATTTCAGTATTTAGGCTACAAGCAACTACACTGTGCAAATAGTAATGTGATTTAAGGTAGATAGCAAGGTAAAAAAAACATATTTCTGTTATTTTCAATATAATAAGGGCAGATTATTTAGTCCATCAGTTTTGTCACCTATGTCCCATTGTAGAAATTTCCCCTTAATTTCTGTTCCATAACCACCACAGAAAGTGAGGTGAAATCCCTGATAGCCACTAGGTTCACCAGAATTTATGTCCCCACTTCTAAAGACTTCCTGTCTCCATCACCTCCTGTTTTTATCCCTCCAGTCTCCATCGCTCCATCACCCCTCATCTCCATCACAACATCCCCCCGTCTCCATCCCTCCATCACCTCTTGACTCCATCACACAATCCCCCCCATCACTTAAGGTCACCATCCCCATCACACCATCCCCATCACCTCCTGTTTCCATTACACCATCCTTCCATTACCTCCTGCCACTTATCCAGTGCACACTGCACTCATAGTGCACACTCACACTAAGAGAGAGAGACTCCTGAAACCTGGCTTGCGGCTGTTTGTCAGAGTGAGCAGAGACAGTGTGTGTGTCAGTCACACACTCACTGTCCCGACTCTTTTTGGCTGGCTTGAAGATGAAGCGTACTGCACTCACCAATGTCACCAGGAGGGCTGCAGGGTCAGCCAGAGCAGGGAGGCAGGCAGGAATCAGGAGGATTGCTCCGGTCAGGTGTTGGCTGGCGGTGGTGTGGAGGGAAAATGCAGTAACCTCATTTGAGGGCGTATTTGAGGGCGTATGGGTTGGGCAGAGGCACTAGCTGACAGCAAGAGAAGTGGTAGTTCCAACTCGTCTCAGGGTCAGGACTGGATCTTCTCACTCTCCGCTCGGGGATTTCTCTAATTGCATATGCACAGCTCTGACCGGAGCTGACGGCCGCCGTTTTTACTGGCACTTTTCAGCTGCTACGGACTTTTACGGACACCCGGAAAACTGCCCTGTTTTTACGGTTTGTCCGTAAATTTACAGACGGTTGGCAACACTGGTCAGCAATAGAGGTCAGGGAGAGACCGCAGTTATTTGATAGTGCTAATAATTAAAGAGACAGTCTAGCAATGGATTAATAAATTATCCGCATCAATATGGAAGACATGGGTTTATGGGAGGTGGGTTATAGGTGTATTCAATCAGGCATCAGAAGGGGAGAGGCCTAGGTATGAAAAGGGTATATTGCTAAGAGAAGATTTTACTAGAAAAAGTAGCAGGAGCAATTACATTAGCGTAGGTGCTTCTGGATATGTTTACAAAAAGGGTAGGCCTTGGAGATAGTAGTGGAGAACAATGATAGGGCAATAGAGATTAATAGAACGAACAGTAACTTGGTTGTAATCAACACTTATCGTACTATCTTAAACAGCTATCCTACAGAGTAAACCTCCACGAGCAGTCCAGGTCCTGTCACTTGTAGCTGTCCATGAAAGTTGGAATTGGTGGTTGATGGGGATATTGTTTAATGGGCGGGACTACTGCATATTGGGTGGTATTGTAGTCCTATGGGAAGGGAAGTAGTGGTAAGTAGGGGTGAGATAATGTAAAAGGGAGCCGGTGCAGTCCAGAGGCTCTGGAGTCTAGAAGGTCCATGGAGTGACAAGTTCCTGAGCTGTTGGGTGGTGGTGTAGAGTCTGGCAAAAAAATTCAAGGCCATCCATTTGCAGCGAGGAGAGTTTTTAAAAAAAGGTGGGTTACAGTATATTCAGGAGATAAAGAACATATGTTGGACTATGAGAGCAAATGCGGGAAGTGGACCAATTCAACGGTGAAAGGTAGAACTTTTGGTGGTGAAGTATAAGGCCCCTAGGAAGGGGGTGTCAGAGTAGTAAATGTCAACAGAGTACCTCAGTCCATGGAGTCTGTGCAATCCGTAGATGGAGGGACGAATCTGCCCCTTTTGTGGAGGTTACAGTCCTTGTTGGCAGAGGTGGAAGGCAAATTCTTCTGCGGAGAGCTGGAGGCAGAGCGGCGCCTTTGACGTTGGTCTCTCTGGCTGGAGTCAGGGGTAGAGAGGTGTAGATCCTGAAGGAGAGAACAGAGATCAGCCTGTGATTTGCACACATGTTTGCGACCTTTATAGGTAAACTTGAGGGAGAACGGGAAACCCCAGGAATAAGGAATGTGAAGCTGCTGCAAAATTTGAAGCTGGGGCTTCAGCACCCGTCTTCTGGCAATGGTGATTTGGGAGAGGTCTGCGAATAGTTGGTAGGTGTGTCCCTGGAACTGCAGGGATTCTTTCTGGCGGGCCGCTTGTAGGAGTTGCTCCTTGGTTCTATAAAAACGAAGCTTGGCGATTATGTCACAAGGGGGACCCTCTTCCTTCTTGGGGGCCAAGCATCTATGGACACGGTCCATTTCCAGGAGCTCAATTGGGATGGAGGGCATTAACTCCTGAAAGAGGGCTGTGATTGTAGACTGCAGGTCCAAAACTGTCTCAGGGATCCCTCTAATGCATATGTTTGAGCGCCTGGCTCGATTCTCAAACTCCTCGAGTTGGAGAAGTAAAGTGCTATTTTCCTCTTTTAACATGGCCACCTCTTCATTCTGATTATATATGTTTGCTTCTATGTCCTCTACTCTCTGTTCCAATTCTTCTGTGCGGTGCCCCAGTTCCCTTATCTCTCTAGTGAGGAGTTCAGTAATCTGCTCTGATGTTTGTTTGAGGACCCTATGTAACATCCGTTCAAACTGTGCCATTAATGCTGTTTGGGGCTCCTAAGTTTGGGAAAGTATGGGGGTAGCCATGCGCCCCCGAAAAAAACGTTTTTAAGTTGATCATTTTTTCAGGAGCAGTGATTTTTTTTTTCCTTTAGAAAAATCAGTGATTTTATTAATGCTTAAAATGAAAAAAGAAAAAGAAAAAATTCTTTAAATATTGTGCCTGGGGATGTCCTTAGTCTGTGTGTAAAAGGGCGCATCTCTAGAGCAAAATGACATTTCCAAAGGAAAAATTGTCATTTCAAATTTCAGCTGTAATGTATTGCCGGTTCCCGGCAATATACAAAGAATTGCTGAAGAAATGTGTGTGGGGTTCCCCCCCAGTTCAAACCAGGCTCTTTGGGTCTGGTTTGGATATTAATGGGAACCCCGCGCCAAATTAAAAAAAAAATGATGTGGGGTTCCCCCTAAAATCCAAACCAGACCCTAATCCGACCATGCAGCCCTGGCCAGTTAGGATGGGGGGGGTGGGAGAGCGCCCCCACTCCTGAACCGTATCAGTCTACATGCCCTCATCATAGGGAGCATGGGTGCTTTGGGGGAGGGGGGCTCTGCCCCCCAGCTCAAAGCACCTTGTCCCCATGTTGATGGAGACAAGAGCCTCTTCCCTACAAGCCTGGCCGGTGCTTGTGGGGGTCTGCGGGTGGGGGGAGCTTATCGGAATCTGAAAGCCCCCTTTAATAAGGGGGCCTTTATATCCTGCCCCCCATGTGAATAGGTATGGGGTACATTGTACCCCTACCCATTCACCAAAAAAGGAGTGTAGAGGAACAATAAACAAGAGGCAGTTTTTGACAAGTCCTTTATTGTGTAAAATAGCTCTTTTCTTCTTTCTTCTTCCTTCCTCCGGTCTTCCTCCATCTTCTCCTGCCCCGGTCCTTCTTCTGCTTCTTCTTTCAGTCTTCTTGCTTTCCCTCTTCATCTTCAATCTTCATCTTCTTCTTCTTTCACTGCCGCCCCTCTCCCTGCTGCTGCAGCCCAGCCCCTGCGCATCTCCCAGAGTGGGCGGTCTTCACAATGACAGTTCTTTTATAAGAAGGGGCTGGGCAACCCTGTGACATAAATGGGTGACCCGCCCCTTCTGACAGCGCATGACATAGAAGGGGGCAGGTTCACTCGGTTACATCACTGGATGGCCCCGTCACTTCTTATTAAAGAAGTGTCATTATGAAGACCGCCCATTCTGGGAGACACGCAGGGGCCGGACTGCAGCAGCAGGGAGAGCGGTGGTGATAAAAAAGAAGGAAGAAGAAGATGAAGATTGAAGATTGAAGAAGAAGAGAGGAAGCAAGAAGACTAAAAGAAAAAGCAGAAGACCAGAAGGATTCGGCCAGGAGAAGATGGAGGAAGAAAGAAGAAAGAAGAAAAGAGCTATTTTACACAATAAAGGACTTGTCAATAAATGCCTCTTGTTTTTTTACCACTGCACTCCTTTTTTGGTGAATGGGTAGGGGTACAATATACCCCATACCTATTCACATAGGGGGGGTCGGGATCTGGGGGCCCCCTTATCCACCCACAGACCCCCACAACCACCAGCCAGGGTTGTGGGGATGAGGCCCTTCTCCCCATCAACATGGGGACTAGGTGCTTTGGGGAGACCTCAAAGCATCCTTCCCATGTTGAGGGCATGTGGCCCAGTATGGTTTGGAGGGGGGGTGCTCGCTTGTCCCCATCCCCTCCAGCCATGCCAGGGCTGCATGCTTGGATAAGGGTCTTGTTTGGATTTTGGTACTGGCCTGGTACGGACTTTGGGGGGACCCCTACGCAATATTTTTAAAAAATTTTGGCACAGGGTTCCCCTTAACCACTTGCGTCCTGACAGCGGCTGTATAACTAGTACTGTGAGTGTGCTGTGAGCGTGCACCACTGAAGGCGTGCGCACTTTCTCACTGTGTTCCAGGGGGCCAGGGAGCAGGTAGTATGGACTCGATTGCCGCTGGCTACCCGCGATTCCCCCGGAACAGCAGAGCGGAGGTCTGTGTATGTAAACATGGATCTCCATTCTGACAGAGAGAGAAGGGCTGTGATCACAGGCTGCCTGTATATGGAATCCGTGATCACTCCCCTCCCCTTGCCAGCCCAGCCTCCATACAGTTAGAACACCCTGAGGGAACACAGTTAACCCTTAGAGCGCTCCTCCAGGTTAACCCCTTCACTGCCAATGGCATTTAGACAGTAATCAGTGCATTTTTATAGCACTGATCACTGTATAAATGTCAATGGTCCCAAAAAAGTGTCAAAATGGTCCGACATGTCCACCGCAATATCGCAGTACCACTAAAAATTGCAGATCGCCACCATTACTAGTAAAATATATTTAAAAAAACTCCAGAAATTAATTCTCATTATTCTTAAACACTGCAACTTTTGCGCAAACCAATCAATAAACGCTGATTGCGATTTTTTTTTACCAAAATTATGAGGAAGAATATAAATCGGCCGAAACCAATGAAAAAAATGTTTTTTTATATATTTTTTTGGATTTGTATTTTAGCAAAAAGGTAAGAAAAATAGTTTGCAAAATTGTCGCTCTTTTTTTGTTTATAGCGGTGATCAGAAGGATGCAGAGGTGATCAAATATCACCAAAAGAAAGCTCTATTTGTTGAAAAAAAAGGACGCAAATTTAGGTACAATGTCGCACGACCGTGCAATTGTCAGTTAAAGCGACGCACTGCCGAATCGCAAAAAGTGCCCTGGTTCTACAGTGTGAAATCCTTCCGGGGTTGAAGTGGATAAAATCCATACCAGACCTAAAGGACCTAGTATGGACTTTGGGGAGACACTTACGCAATTTTTTTTATATTTTTGGCGGGGTTCCCCTTAAAATACATACCAGACCTGAGGGTCTGTTACGGACTTTGGGGGGAACCTTACGCAATGTTATTTTTTTTTTTTTTAATTTTGGTGCGGGCCTCGCTGTTGTAAATTATTTTTAAAATTGTGTTGACATGCATCAGTCAAACAGGTGCTGAAAAATTAGGCCTTGGGTTTTGGCAGTGCCAGAACACTGTAACCGCTTGCTGTTGGGCGCAGGAATGGGACCTGCTGTTGTAAATTAGTTTAACCACTTAAGACCCTGAGCCCTTTTTTACACTTGCTGTTTACAAGTTAAAATAATTTTTTTTTTTGCTAGAAAATTACTTAGAACCCCCAAACATTATATATTTTTTTAAAACACCTTAGAGAATAAAATGGCAATCGTTGCAATGCTATTTGTCACAAGGTATTTGCGCAGCAGTCTTTCAAGCGCAATTTTTTTGAGTTTAAAAATAAGACAACAGTAAAGTTTTCCCAGTTTTTTTGTATATTGGGAAAGAGGATGTTATGCCGAGTAAATAGATACCATACATGTTACGGTTGAAAATTGCACACACTTGCGGAATGACGACAAACTCCGGTACTTAAAAATTTCCATAGGCGACATTTTAAAATTTTTTAAAGGTTACCAGGTTAGGGGTGCAGAGGAGGTCTTTTGTTAGAATTATTGCTCATACTCTGGCTATTGCGGCGATACCTCACATGTGTGGTTTTCATATGCGAGCGTGATTTACATATGCATTTTCTTTGCTGCGCAAGCTCACGGAGACGGTGGCGCTTTAATTTTTTTTTAATTTAATTTTGTTTATTTTTTCTTTTTACACTGTTCCCTTAAAAAAAAATTCTGATCACCTTTATTGCTATCACAAGGAATGTAAACATCCCTTGCGATAGTAATATATGGTGACAGGTATTCTTTATGGAGAAATGGGGGGTTGCCAATGGAGATTTTTAAGTACCGGAGTTTGTCGCCATTCTGCGAGTGTGCACAATTTTAAACCGTAACATGTATGGTATCTATTTACCCGGCGTAACATCCTCTTTCACAATATACAAAAAATTGGGCTAACTTTAATTTTTGTGGCCAGAGTTGGTCTAGCCAGGGGTCTAGGTCACAAGGCTGAAAGTCCTGCGGCAATGCAGAGGTACACAGGGAGGAGTAAAACTTCTGGAAAGCCTCTAGTATAACGGGGAAATGCCACAATTCCCGTTTTTCCCACCTAACCAAAGACATCCATAACTTAGAATCCATTAACAAAAAGCAACCAAATCCTAAAATTACAAAGTGTTTGACAGCTCTCAGGGAAGAGCTAAGGATCCTGCTCCTCCAACAATACTGCGGGTATATAACTGAGTGAAACTGACTCAATACTCCTCAGCAAACAGTGCAGGGAAAACACTAGCACGCAGAGTTAAAACCATGCATACTAGAGCTAGAATTTCCCATTTAGCTCACCCAACCTATGGTCAAAAAATCACCAACCCTCAAGCCATCGCTGACCATTTTGCAGACTTCTATAGCTGCCTGTATAATCTAAAGGGTGATGGTGACACCTCCCAACCCACGAGAGAAAACATTCTCTCCTTTCGAGAGGAACTAAAACTTCCCCGCCTCTCGGAGGTCCAATTGGACCACCTAAATTCCCCATTCACCCTCACAGAACTAGACGGAGTTGTGGCATCTCTTCCCCTTGGCAAATCTCCTGGCCAAGATGGCCTAACAAACGAGTATTTCAAAACATTTGGTAAAATACTCTCTCCCCAGCTGATCAAGGTATTTGATAAAGCTGCACAAACATCCCAATTTCCAAAAGAAATGCTTAAAGCCTATGTAGTAACAATTCCCAAACCAGGGAAAGATAATACCACCCCGGCCAACTTCAGGCCTATCTCCTTACTCAATGCAGATGCAGGTTCCTGCTGTTGCTGTAAGGGACAGATTATTGTTCTAAAATCATCACCTACTCCTATAGGGTCAGGTTCCTGCTGTTGCTGTAAGGGACAGATTATTGTTCTAAAATCATTTTACTTCCTTTTGCAGACCTCTAGCACTTTCCAGGACTTTTTTACAGTCATTTTTGTGCCGAAAAGTTTGGGTCCCCATTGATTTCAATGGGGTTTGGGGGAAAGTTCGGGTCAAGTTCGGTACCAAACCCGGACTTTTTCCCGAAGTTCAGCCAAACCCACCGAACCTGAACATCCAGGTGTTCGCTCAACTCTACTATTGGGTAATCAAACTAACACAATTGAGGCATTGGTTAGGCCACATAGACCCCCCCCCCCCTGAATGGGTTGACATAGAAACAACCCTATCCCCTACCCATGACCTCC
Source organism: Glandirana rugosa (assembly GCA_018402905.1). Taxonomy (NCBI): domain Eukaryota; kingdom Metazoa; phylum Chordata; class Amphibia; order Anura; family Ranidae; genus Glandirana; species Glandirana rugosa. The sequence continues at coordinate 202,684 of BLSH010555297.1, read as the reverse complement.
TATCCCTGTTGATAAAGGACTCTTGGATTCCTTGGCACCTATCCAAACTCCCCCACACAATAGCTGACTCCTTTAAAGCATGGAGGCACCTCCTGAAATCCTGACACAATAGCATCTGAGTAGCCCTCCCCAAAACGCAGAATCTGGAATCCATTATTCCAATGCTTGATACCTCATACTTAACAGCACAAGGTATAGACCATGTCCAATAACTTCTAGAGGGCCCCTCCATCAAAACATCAAAAACCAGACTGTAGCCTCCATCCTAACTCATACTATACCTACCTACGCATCAAACATCTTCTCTCAAGCGATCCTATACCCCCCATCGAAATACCCTAAAAAGCTTGGGACTTTCTCAATTCACCCAACCCCCACACCAAGGGTACCACCCTCTTCTACAATACCTTCCAGAACAAGCTATGCTTTGACAAAGACACACATATACTCAAATGGGAAGAGGATATAAATAAGACATACGCTCCCCGTGAATGGCAATCTGCAATCCAATCAACTCATAAGTTTTCACACTGTACAGCTCACTGGGAATTAATGCTAAAAATAACGTTACATTGGTACCTCACCCTGCTAGGATGAATAAAATTCTCCCCCACCACCTCCCCTCTCTGCTGGCGTAACTGTGGGAAAATAGGCAACCTCCCCCATATCCTTTGGGACTGCCCAATTCTGACCTCCTACTGGACCCGGGTGTTTGATCTTATTTCTAGAGTCTCTGCTCAACACATCCCCCAAATAAAGGATTAGCCATCTTAAACCTAGGCATAGACAGCCTACCTCCACCCTCTACACCCGCTACCACACACATATTGCTAGCGGCCAGAACCGCAATTGTAAGATGATGGAAATCACTGAACACACCATCCCTCTCAGAAGTCATCCAAACAACATGCCAAAATTACACTTTTGAGCGTATGCTTGCGGTAAATTCGCTAAAACTAGAGCAATTCAGCCAATTATGGGCCCCGTGGCTAATACTCTATCCCCAGGACTAAGCCTGTATACATTTACTGAACATTTTCTTACTGAATCTCTTTTGTTATAATGTTATAATGCTATACTATGTACAACCCTATGACATGCGTTGTGTACCTATTTCTGTTTCCTTATGTCTTCTTTTGCTGTACAATAAAACTCAATAAAAACAACTATATAAAAAAAAACCTTGTGCAATCCCCATCCATGATCTGGAGTTTGCTGGGATACAGGAGGCTGGACTTTAGGCCTTTCTCCCGGAGCCTCTTGTAAAGGACCGGCAGTGCTGTTGGACCTCTGGCAAATAATCCGGGAAAAGGAGGATTTTGGAATTGTTGAAGCGAAGATCTTGCTTGGTCCTAGCCGCCGCCAGGATCCGGTCTTTGTCGTGGTAATTCAGCAACTGTAGGAGAAAGGGTCTAGGTGGTGCTCCAGGGATAGGCAGCATGGGGGGGACCCTATGGGCCCTCTCCACCAGGAATGTTGGTGGCATCGCAGGCAGGTCCAACGGCTGCACCAGAAAGGACTCTGCAGGCATGGGGCCCTCCGTTCCCTCAGGGAGGCCCAAGGTTCAGAGATTATTTCACCTCAGTCTGTTTTCTGTGTCTATGGCTTTATCCTGCAGAGCCTTCACCTGAACCTGCAATGCATGCACCTCCCTGAAGTCGGCCCTGGTAGTGTCCCCCAGCTGGGAGATTCAACCAAAGTTTATTGAGTCATTTAGTGCCAATATCTGTAGCACTCAGAGTACTTGATTTGTGACTTCATCTGACTGAATACAGTCACTGTTTGGCCAACAATTTACCCCCACAGCTCTTCAAATGTAACTACTGCTGCTCTATGGAGCACATCTAGAGAATGAATAGCTTAAAACAAGCTTGTAGCGGCAGTTACAGCTATGAGCTTGTGTCTGTTTTGTTTAATGGGTTCTGGCTGTAATACAAAATTGATTCAGGTGGTTGTATATCTGCCTAATTACTTTTAGGGTTGTCATGGTTTGCCACCCTCCCCCAGCCAGCCCCCATTCTCCATGGTTTTGAGGCTCTTCCACTCCTGGGAGCCCAGGCAACAAAAAATGTTTTCATGATAGTGAGGAGATCAGAGAACATAATCCCTTTGTTGATCTGCTGTATATGAGTGTGTTTGGCTTTAGAGTCTTTATTCCCTTGCTACTGTAGTTGAAAAAGTAGCAAATCATGCATCATCTGTACTCAATTGCTGCAGTAGAAAGCAGAACTGACTTTTGAGGTCTAATAGACTCTTGATGTCTCCATAAAGAACACTTGTAATTGCCCAATGCTATCAAATAGTTAAATGTAAAAAAAAAAAAAGAAAAAGAATTAATAGAAATACTAAACAAATGTAAAAGCAGCCCCTACACTCTGCACACACCCACAAATGCAAATGCATGCAAAAGAAATGCTCATGTATGTAAACGAGATTGCACCACACATGTTATATATTGCCACAAACATCATAATGAGAGACATAATTTTAGATCCCTCATTCTTGGTTTACACTAAACTGACAAGTTGTAAAGGCATTTAAAGATCTGCCTATTGATAATTTTGTGTACCATAATTTTTTGCAATTTTGTGAGTGCATGCGGTTTTAAGGCTTGCCATATTTGGTATCTATTTACCCAACAATAGCTCATATTTTATTTTGTACAAAAAAAAAAAGAAATAAATGGAGCTTACATTGCATTTGTGTGCAGTAAGATTCATTTCAGTGTTTTTTATAACTGAAAATGCAGATTTTTACAGTTGGGCAAATATTATGCGCCATAAAATTTGGAATTACCATCCTTTTAATCTACAGGGATGCTGAATTCATGAAATAAATAATGTTTAACCACATGCCGACCGACATTTGACGGCGACAAGGTGGCTGCTTAGCGCAAATCGCCGTCATATGACGACGGCCGCGATCACAAGCCGCGTGCGTGCGCACGCGCCCCCTAGGCGCCAGCGCTGCAACGGCATTTGTTACAGGGCCTTTCAATCTACAGGGCCAGGCCAATGATTTTTGGCCTGGCTCTGTAGATCGCCCCTGCCAATGAGATTACTCCTCTGCCTCTGGAGTACAAGGACTACGAAGAAGAAGGAGAGACTTTGGCTTTTCCCGAAGTCCCTCCTTCCCCTCGAATGAAGGAGACGGAGACAAATGTAAATGTCTCCGTCTCCTCATTAGAGTAACCGTCCCCGCTAGATGTCTCGGTCCGGTTTTTAGTAACCGGACCGGGACATCTAACTTTCCGGGACATTGTTTACGGCAACGTCGCGACCGCGGATCCCCCGCGCACGCGTGCGTGCGCCGAACACTAGCGCCGGCAGCAGTATACTGCCGCTAAACGCGATTCGTCGGTGGAACAGCGGCAGTTTACAGCCAGCCG
>BLSH010555297.1:169432-185769 GCA_018402905.1 Glandirana rugosa | reverse complement strand
ACCACCATAAACTAGTGGCGACGCAGTAAAGACTAACGGCGATATTTGTTTTCTTCTCGCTTGGGTTTAAAGAATGAAAAACGATGTTTTGTTTAGGTTTTTTTTAATATTTTACCCCTTCACTGCCAATGGCATTTACACAGTAATCAGTGCATTTTTATAGCACTGATCACTGTATAAATGCCAATGGTCCCAAAAAAGTGTCAAAATGTTCCGACATGTCCTCTGAAATATTGCAGTACCGCAAAAAATCGCAGATCGCCGCCATTACTAGTAAAAAATTTAAAAAAATAAAAACCCCAGAAATAAATTCTCATCATCCGTAAATGCGACCACTTTTGCGCAAACCAATCAATAAACGCCGATTGCGATTTTTTTTATCACAAATATGAGGAAGAATATAAATTGGCCAAAACCGATGAAAAAAAAGTTTTTTTATAATTTTTTTTGGATTTGTTTTGTAGCAAAAAGTAAGAAATTTGGGTTCGCTCTTCTTTTGTTTATAGCGGCAATCAGAAATGACGCAGCGGTGATCAAATACCACCAAAAGAAAGCTCTATTTGTGGGAAAAAAAGGACGTAAATTTTGTTTGGGTACAACGTTGCACGACCGCGCAATTGGCAGTTAAAGCGTCGCAGTGCCGAATCGCAAAAAGGGCTCCGGTCCTAAAGTGTGAAATCCTTCCAGGGCTGAAGAGGTTAAAGAAACCCGCTCTTGTTTCCACGCCCTTGCTATTGTAATCTTGGCTCCCAGTAATATGAAATTAATTAATTTCCTGTTAGTTTTTGTAGTATTGGGGATATATTTATTTAAAAGGGTGATAGTAGGGGACCTTGGTAGTTTGCATCCTGTTACCTTTTGAATAAGACGGAATAATTTGGACCAGAAAGACCGTATTCTTGGGCACTCCCACCAAACATGGGCCATGGTGCCCTTAAGAAGACAACCCCTGAAGCATAGAGGATCAACCGTTGGATAGAATTTAGTCAGTCTAGCTGGCATGAGGTACCATCTCATCATTACTTTTAAACTAGCTTCAGATATAGTGGTGTTCAGGATGCCCTTGTAAGATTTGAAGCAAGCGGCCTGCCATCTATCAAGGTCCCAATCAAACTGAAAGTCTGAATCACAGTTATTCATAAAGGCTGATTTCTTAATGGGAAGAGTGAGTGCTTCGTATATGACCGAGATACCACCCTTTTGCAATGATTGGAAATTTGGTTAAATCTAAATTTCTCAGAGTCAGGGAGCTCCAGTTTGTTTACACAGTATTTAAGAGTGATCGGGCCAGAAGCCGTGAAGAAGTGCCCTATGCGGAACAGCCCCTTGTTTAGCCACCATTGAAAGGCTTTAATATTTAACCCCGGGGGGAAATCCAGGTTATGAAAGATGTGCGCTAATGGTTTGACTGAGGACACTAAGGATGGGAGATGTCTGATTTTATCCCACAGGGCCAGCTCATTAGAGAGTGTAGGGGCCAAAATTGGAGGTCTATCTTTAGAGGGACACCATAAGAGAAAATCTAGTGTGTGCCGTGGGGTGGCCTGCCTCTCTACCCACACCCAGTCCTGCTTCTCCTGTCTAGAGTAAATAGAAGACAATTGTGCCAGCCTGGCGGCTTGAAAATGTTTCACTAGATGAGGTAGACCTAGTCCTCCCCTCCGTCTATGATGAAATAGGGTATGTTGCGGGATCCTATACCCTGAGTTCCCCCAGATGAATTTAAGGATTCTACTTTGAAATGAGGAAAGGTTATCCTTCCGGATTGGGACGGGTAGAGAGCGAAAAAGGTAGAGGAGTCTAGGCAGTAGGGTAATTTTCACTAAGTTAATTCTCCCCAGCCATGAGATATCCTGCTTAGACCAAAGCTGGAGATCATCCTCGAGCTTGGGGAACATCGGAGGATAGTTACTACCATAAAGGGTTTCATATTTAGATGTGAGGTTGAGTCCCAAGAATTTAATTGAGGTGACACTCCACCTAAACTTGAAATCCGTCTTAAGATTAGCAATTATCTCAGGAGGTAGAGAGACATTCAGGGCTTGGGATTTAGTGTAATTAACCCGGAGCCCCGAAATTTCCGACAAATTTTTTAGGAGCTGGCATAAGATGGGGAGAGAGGACATCGGGAAGTTATGAAAACTAGTAGATCATCAGCAAATAATCCACATTTGTGTTCCTGCTGTCCGCATTGCACCCCTTTGATGTATTGATTTTCTCTAATGGCTATGGCAAGAGTCTCTATCGCAATAGCGAATAGTAACAGGGATAATGGACAGCCCTGCCTAGTGCCTGTTTTAATTGGAAAGGATTTGGAGTAGAATCCTTGCAATTTAATCATAGCTTGTGGGAAAGAGTATAGTTCTCTGATTAGGCCTAGGAACCTCTCACCAAATCCCCAATGCTTCAAAAGGGAAAACAGAGTCCATGAAACTGAGTCAAACGCCTTACATAGGTCCAGGGAGAGCAACATCCCCTTCTGAACTGGCCCTCCTGTCCAATTGGATTGAAGTATGAAAACTATATTGATTGTCCTTCTAACTTGGTCGGGACCCTGTCGACCTGGTATGAATCCCACCTGGTCTTTGTATATGTATAGACCAATGAATGATGCTAGACGGTTCGCCATTATTTTAGTCAGAATTTTCAGGTCATTATTTATGAGGGAGATAGGACAGTAATTGTCTATGTCTTCTGGGTTTTTCTCAGGTTTAGGGATCACAGTGATGTATGCAGTGTTTAAGTGCATCTCGACAGGGTCCCCTTTCATTTTGGAATGAAAAAATTTCGCCATATGAGGAGCCAGTGTTTTAGCGAATGTTTTGTAGTAGGGGCCTGGAAGGCCATCGTGTCCAGGAGCTGAGCCCTGTTTGAGGTCCTTAATGACCCCCATTACCTCCTCCTCGGAGATTACTTCATCCATTATATCTCTGTGTTGGTCTGAGAGAAGGGGCAGTGGGATGTCACCAAGGAACCGGGCTATGTTTTCTGTGTTCTCGTCCGTCCCGGGGCTGTATAGGCTCTCATAAAATTTTTGAAAGGCCCCAATAACTATATTGGGGTTGGAGGAAGAGGGGTTACCGTCCGCCCTAATTTTGGGCATAGATAGATGCCTTACACGAGGGGTAAGCTTCCTTGCCAGTAAGGAACCCATTTTATTACCCTGAATATAGAATTTGTTTTTAGACCAGCGAATGGCCTTCTTTGCTTTTGTTGTGAGTGCAAGATTAAGCTCTAACTTCACCCTATCTAGTTTATCTAAAAGTGGCTGTGAGGGGTGTGCCTTGTGTTCTGCTTTAATTGCTGTGAAAGACTCCTCTAGCTTCTTCAAGGAAAATCCTCTCTCTTTTTTGATCCTGGATACCACATGAATAAATTTACCCCTAATAAAGGCTTTATGGGCTGCCCAAAATGATTCTACAGAGGTATCCCCTGTCATGTTAGTGGAGAAGTATTCTTGGAGACTTTTATCGATTTCGGTGGCATTTACTGGGTCGGTCAGTAATGACTCATTAAGTCTCCAGTGCGGTTTATGAAACATTCTGGACTGGATGCGGATAGACATCAACACTAGAGAATGGTCCGATAAGGCTGTATCTTGAATGTAGGCGTCCGATATGGAAGGTAAGGTATAGGAGGGAGTTAACAGGTGGTCAATTCTAGAATATGAATTGTGAGGGCTGGAGAAATGAGTAAAATCCCTACTAGAGGGATGCTTATCCCGCCAGACATCAATTAAGTTATATGAATGGAGGAGTTTGGCTATTCGTAAACTGACTCTGGTTGGGCGCAAAATTTGGTTGCCTAGGGGTCTTGTTTTATCTAAAGATTGGTCGAAGGCCACATTAGAGTCGCCTCCAAATATTATTGTACCCTCCAAAAAGGGGAAAAGGGTCGCTAACATTCTCTGAAAGAACTTCAGCTGACCCTTGTTGGGGGCGTAGTACGAAATAAGTGAAATAATTTGCCCATCAATAATACCCTTTACTAGAATATACCTGCCCTCTGGGTCCGTAACATCTGAGAGCCAAGTGAATTTGCAGTTTTTGGAGAATAAAATAGCTACTCCTTTGGTTTTAGATTCAGCGTTAGCTAAGAAAAAGCGCGGAAAATAGGGGTGGAGAAACTTAGGGTTGTATTGGGCTGGAAAATGAGTTTCCAGGAGCATTAGGATATCTAATTTCAGGGATTTATAGTGGTCGCAAATCTTTTTGCGTTTTATGGGGGAGTTAAGTCCCTGAACATTGTGGGTGGTGACCCTAACAGGGATTTGTGGGAGGTCAGCCATCATTCTTGGTGCAGTGGGTGCTTATGTTAGTAAGGTCACTCACCCTTCCCTGGATGTTCTCGTTATTCGGGGAACCAGAGCGCGTCCTGATAACAAAGCACTGATCAGCATCCACTCTAGAAAGAAAGAAGGAAATAAGGGGGGAAGAGAAAGTGACACTAGAAATACCAAAAAGGTAGTGTTAAACATTTTGAACCAAACTCGACAGTTAAGTAGCCCTGAAAAGGGCCATTTTCTCCAACTAAGGGATTTGCGACCAAGGGGGGAGAAAAAATAGAACCCCTTGGACACCATTTGGTAGAGACCAAAAAGTCTGGCTAGTACCGCCAGACAGCCCATCTCTGAACTGCCTTGAGAGGTCAGAGAGATAGGCGGAGGCGCAGGGGGACCACCCCCACCATGGAGCCCTGTGAAAAAATTATCATGAACAATAATAAAATATGATAACGTATAGTCCTATCTTATATAAGGTCTTAGAACTGACCACAAGCCTTGGTTACCTCCTACCTGGGGAGGATCAATTGCCACCCCCTCTTATCCCGACCTGTGGAGACCTCCCCTCCCCCCCCCATGATTAGGGGGGGAAAGCCTCCCCAGGAGGGGACCCCCCATGTGGAGGTCGGTCCAAAAAGGATAGACAAGGTAAACCTGAAAAGTATGGGAGAACCTTTAGTGCACTTCACCCCTAACTTTGAATCTATGGTATTGGAGAGCCTTTAGCTCAAAACATTCAAACAGCATGAAGAGCAAGTAAATGTTAACTGAACCATGGTCCTTCAGGCCTGCATTAAAAAGATCATGAGTCCAAGGCTCTCACTAGAGGCTAAAGGGGGACATAAATCAGTGAAGGCCCTAGAAAAAAAAAGGGGGCAAAAGTTGTAGAAAGACCAAAAACAGAACGGGAAGTCCAGGGAGAGAACATTTTCCCAGAGCTGTAGTCCTACAAATTAGAAGACAAATATTTCTAGCCTGGGTCCCAAGTCATGGGGGGCCATTTTCTTTCGCTCTCTTTGACTTGGCCTTCATCCAGAGAGGGGTCCTGGGGCTGGTGGGAGACTGTCTCTTGGACGAGCTGGTGTTATTGGAGGTGTCCATATCGGATTCCTGGGATATAAGTTTCAGATGGAGGAAAAGTCTCTCCCCCTCTTGTAGAGAAGAGAAGGCATACTCCCGACCTTTGAGGGGAAATTTAACAGCAAATGGAAAGGACCACTTATAATTAATTTCCTTCTCCGTTAACACTGCCAGAAGGGGTTTCAATGCTCTACTTTTCTGTATTGTAGATGGTGCCAGATCGGCAAAAATTTGAACAGGGTGCCCTTTGCAGAGAATCTTGGCAGTGGTTCTGGACTGTCTCATGACCCCTTCCTTTATAGCGTAAAAATGGGGTTTGACAATTATGTCCCTTGGGGTGCCATCTTTCTGGAGGGGTCCTAGAGCTCTGTGAGCCCTGTCCAGTTCTAAACGGTGTTTAGGAGTGTCCGGCAGTAAGTTGGTGATCAAATTTTGTATAGCGTCAGGGATGTCCTTGATCTCCTCCTGTAGGCCTCTCACTCTAAAATTATATCGTCTAGACCTATTTTCTAGGTCGTCGATTCTTGAGAGGGCCGTATCTAATTGATCCTGTAAGGAGCCGATAAGATCTGAATTCTGGTTAGATATTGCCGCAGTTGAGTCTAGCTTATTCTCGATTGCTTCAATCCTGACCCCCAGCATTTGAAAATCCAATTTGATCTCTCCTGTTATAGTGGCAACCGTATTTTCTAGTTCCCTTTCTAGAAGAGAAGAGAATTTATGGTAGAGATCTTCCACTTGTAAAGAAATGCTAGGGCTGGGGGGGCTGGGTGATGCTAGAGCTGGACTGTTAGGCCCCAGTGGAGGAGAGGAAAGTTCCCCCTGGATGTGGCCTAGTAGTGATTCTGTGTAGGAGGGGGATCGCGTGGCATGCTGTAAGATGCCTCCCTGTGCCCCTGGGGTGTAAGTCAGCAAAACAGGCGATAGCACTTGCCTGGAATCCGGGCGTATTGAGCAGCCAGGGCTCTCCGATCGTAGGCCTTCCATGCCTCCTGTAGCTGCGGTCGAAGCGGCGGCCATCTTGGTACACCCCCGAGATGAAGCCGCGGCGAAAAGCAGGCTCAGGTCCTTCTTTGCGGCCGGTGCTGACATGCAGGGGGGATGCAGCCTTGCCTGGGGAACTGGACTCACTGTTATGGGTGCAAACCGCTGGGCTGTGGTGTCAGCAGCCATGCTAGGAGACCCGCGCATGCGCTCTGATTTATCTGAAATTGAAACAGCATTTTTTTGTAAATGTCTGTTTTGCTGGTGTAGGTTGTCTACTAACATTATTTAGCATTATTAAAATGGCTCTTTTTCTTGCCAAAGTTACAAAAAAAATAGCGTTTGGTACATAATCTCCAGGGTAGCACTTAGCCTCCCATGGCATTTATGTGACAATTCTCTGCTTATCAGCCTAGAAAATGGCCATGATTTTTTTTTACATTTAACTCACCTGCCATGAATTGGGTTTAGATTCCGTACCCAAACTTTAGTTATGTTCTCCAAGCTCACTTTGAACTGAACCAAGGTATGTTTGGCTCATCCTTAGCCATAAGCACAAAGAAGACAAAATGTAAGATAATGGTTAATGATTAAATATTTGACTCGGTTTGGAGGTGAAACTTTGGAGAATGAAGAAAGCTTTAAATGTTTGGGGTACACTGTAAATCAGAATGGAGGGAAAGAAGAAGAAATCAACAGTGAAAGGAATGCAAGAGAATGTTGAATAATAGTGAGAAAGTAGGTAAATAGAGCAAGTTGGATCTTTATCTACCAGTGGTCACTAGTATGGATAAGTAAATTTGCCCAAGTTTGATTTGCAGAAGTTTGTTGTATCTTGTTTGAAATCTGTGAAACCCAAAATTAGCAGAAAACACCATTAAAGTTTTTGGATTTGAATCTTGATACTAAATTCTTGCCATTTTTAAGGCTAATAAATAAGTCATGGCAAAAATTGGGCATATGGAGCTAAGCACTGCCATGAGAAACATCTAACAAAGCCAACATATTTTTAGACGTACCATACAGCGGGGAAAGAATCCTGTTAATGCGCCTTCAAGGATGATCTGGGAAAAACACAATTTCTTTAACCACTTCAATACCAGGCACTTGTACCCCCTTCCTGCCAAGGCCAATTTTCAGCTTTCAGCGCTGTCACACTTTGAATGATAATTGCATGATCATGCAACACTGTACCCATATGAACAATTTTTTCACACAAATAAAGTGTAGTGTGCTAGATTTTCTTTTCTAGTGAAAATAACCCAAATCAGTGTATATTATTTAGGGATGGAGAAAAAGCAACATGTACATTATATCATCTGGATTTCCTACATATGACCATTAGCTCCAGTGATCATTTCTGCCAACACATGAATACATTATATTTTTTGAATATCTAGGGTTTTACAATCATCCGAAGGGTGTTTGTTTACACCTAGCTTCTGGATGCTGGTCTCTTTTCATGCTGTGCAGTTTGTGCTGCACCACCTGGATCCATGGGTCCATGACCCACATCAACCCGGGAGTTGCGATCCACTCTGCGGGCCCTTGCCCCTATTGGGGTGGGTGGATATCTCTGCACAGTGCATCAATGTCACGTTCCACTCACTTCAGTGTGGCGTCGCCTCGCTGTCAGCTGTCAGTGTTTCTCCATCTGCATCACGTGTGAGGGGGCGTTGGCGCCGCATGCCGAGCGAGCATCCCGCTCGGATGTTGACGCCTTCCCCTCATATGCTTTATGTGACGTTCGGTGGGGATGCACGGAGTGCACCTTTATAGGTTCATTTGGGACGGCTGATCTCTCCTGATGGCCTCTCCTGAAAACACTCATCACATTCAACCATGGCTACACATGTCCACATCAGGTATTCCACCACTCACTCACCTTCTTTTTCTAATTCCACCAGTTTTTCTTTGGGTCTCCATCTCTGATGCCCCTTGTCTGGTACACTGTACTTTTCCATCCATATACTACATGTACAGACTTCACTCTACACTTGTATGTCATTTGCATCCATCCTGTCTTCTAACCGAGTACAGGACTGTGTCACATATACTAATTTATACCCTCACATTTTTAGAAGCCCTGCATGACACTCATGGTTACATCCATGGTCACACAGACTGATCGCGCCATTTGCCACGCCCCCACAGATTTCAAACATGATGCCCTTTTGGTAGGATTCTAGGTCATTGAAGCAGTGCTTTCTGTATACAGCAATGCTTGTGAGTATTTGCATCTATTGAGGTAGCTATGTTTCTTCTTCTTCCTCATTTCCCGTTTATTGATTTCTGTATAAGATAGCTATTATAGAACTCTCATATTCTATTACAGATGTACACATGTTTGCTACTGAAGAATGGATACTGAAGAGTGGCGTACTCCATGCAACGCGTCAAGCTTTTGTACCTATTATGTTTTTATCGTTCATGTGTTTACAATGATATGCTCGAATGATGTGATGCTTTCAATGGATGGGAAGTTGTGAGATGTTCTAACCTGTTATTATGACATGCACTACTTTGCAATCTTATATATGTATATAGATGAAATGCTGTGACACCAATTATCAACATTTATACTCATGTGCTCTGATTTACTTCCTAATAAATTATTGATTATATACATATGATTGCGTGCCTCATTCCAAGTCCCACTTCTTTTTCCTCTTTCGTACTAAAGTTAGAGTCCACAAACTGTGGTACATATCTACAAATCAATCAATCCTGTCCTGAAAACACCAGGACAGTAGGAACTTCCCCCAAATAACCTTTTTTTGGAAAATAGACAGTCTGTGGTATTTAAGATAAGATAAGATTCTTTAATTGTCATTGTAATCAAGCACAATAAAAATTCTTATATACTGTAGACACTCACATTATGCAAACTTCAATACAAAACATGACTCTCCCCCCCCCCCCTTCCCCTAGCAGCAACCACAGCAGATATCAGATCAGTATCACCTCTGTCTGTCTATTTTAAAAGAACCTCGCCTTAATGGCATTTGGGTAAAAACTCTTCTTAAAATGATTTGTCCTCACCCTAATATTCCTGTACCGTCTGCCAGATGGCAGCAGTTTAAAAATATGATTACCAGGGTGGGACAGATCCTTTACTATCCTTTCTGCTCTGCAAATGCAACAGGACTGATGAATTTGGTCAATCATGACAAACTCACAGCCTACAACTCTTTCTACAGAATTTATGATTCTCTGTAGAACAGCCTTCTCTGATATCATACAATTAGGATACCAGGCAAGAATACAGTATGTCAGCACACTTTCGATAGATGACCGGTAAAAAGACCCTAAGATCTTCTCATCCGGGCCATGTTTCCTAAGGAAAAGCAAAAAATATAAGTGTTGCTGACACTTTGTAACTACAGCTCTCACATTTGCTGACCAAATTCAATTTTCCATGGTGTGAACGCCTAAAAACTTGAAAAGAGGTACTCACTCTACTAATTCCCCCCTTATAAAAAGTGGTGCCAAGTCATTTTTTTTCCCTAAAGTCTAATATCACATCCTTTGTTTTACCTGTGTTTACCTGCTTCCACACCGTGTGCAGTATATTTATTATTATTATTATACAGGATTTATATAGTGCCAACAGTTTGCACAGCGCTTTACAATAAAGAAGGGACACAGTACAATTACAATACAGTTCAATACAGAAGGAATAGGAGGGCCCTGCTTGTAGAGCTTACAATCTAAAGGGAGGGGGAGGTGGTACAAAAGGTAATGGCTGCAAGGGATGATCTGATAGAGCTGGGTCAAGCAGGGGTCTTAGGTGGAGGTGGGGTAGGCTTCCCTGAATAAGTGAGTTTTCAAGGATCGCCTAAAGGCGGACATGGTGGGGGCTGACCGGACATTCTGGGGCAGGGAGTTCCAGAGGATGGGAGAGGCTCTGGAAAAGTCCTGTAGGCGAGCATGGAAGGAGGTAACAAGGGAGCTAGAGAGAAGGAGGTCTTGGGAGGAGCATAGAGGATGATTGGGGTGATACCTGTGGATGAGATTGGCAATGTAGCTGGGGGCAGTGTGGTGGATGGCCTTGTATGTTGTGGTTAGTATTTTGAATTTTATACGGTGGGGTAGGGGAAGCCAGTGAAGGGATTGGCAGAGCGGGGCAGCAGACGTGGATTGGTTAGTAAGGTGTACAAGTCTGGCAGCAGCATTCATGATAGACTGAAGGGGGGATAGCCTGTGTAACGGTAGGCCGGTGAGAAGGGAGTTGCAGTAATCAAGGTGAGAAATAAGCAAGGCGTGAATAAGTTATTTTGTGGTGTCATTAGTCAGGAAGGGGCAAATTTTTGAGATGTTGCGGAGGTTGAGGTGGCAAGATTTAGCCAGTGATTGGATATGGGGGCTGAAAGAAAGGTCGGAGTCTAGGATTACGCCCAACACCCTGGTATGTGTGGAAGGACCAATGGTTGTGCCATTGATCTTAATGGTAAAGTCATGAGGAGGGGACCGGGGAGGAGGAAATATTACAAGCTCAGTTTTAGAAAGATTGAGTTTGAGGAAGTGGTGTGACATCCATACCGATATGTCATTCGGTAAGTTTGTAATGCGTGAGGAGATTGAGGTGCAGAATTGAGGAGTCGAGAGATAGATCTGGCTGTCATCAGCATAGAGGTGGTAGTTGAAGCCATGGGAAGTTATCAACTGGCCCAAGGAAGAGGTATAGAGGGAGAATAGAAGGGGCCCAAGGACAGAGCCTTGGGGCACCCCAACAGAAAGAGACAGTGGAGTGGAGGAGATGTTGTTGTAAGTGACACTGAAGGTGCGCTGAGATAGGTAGGAGGAGAACCAGGAAAGGGCAGAGTCACGTAGGCCAAGAGAGTGGAGTTTATTGAGGAGGAGTAAGAGTATGAGTATGGAGTACTGGCCATTGGTTTTAGCAGTATGTAGGTCGTTGGTGAGTTTGAGTAGGGCAGTTTCAGTTGAGTGTTGTGGGCGGAAGCCAGATTGTAGAGTATCAAGAAGGCTGTTGTCAGTGAGGTAGCAACTCAAATGGTTGTAGACGATGCATTCAAGAAGCTTGGAGGCAAATGGGAGCAGGGAAATGGGTCTTAAGTTATTCAAACAGGTGGGGTCCAGTGAGGGTCTTTTAAGTATGGGGGTAACCAGCGCATGTTTGAGTGGAGAGGGAAAGGTGCCGGAAGAGAGAGAGAGGTTGAAGATGTGGGTTAGAGAGTTTAGGACAGAGCAGGAGGGTGGTCGTAGAAGTTTCGAGGGGACAGGATCCAGGGGGCAGGTGGTGGGGTGGGCTGTGGAAAGGAGTTGGAGAACTTCCTCAGAGCTAACAGGTTTGAAGGAGGAAAGTGTTGAGTGGGTTATTGGACTTAGTGTTTTGGTTGGTGGGGGAAGCTGGACACAGGCTATCTTGTCACGAATTGTGTCAATTTTGTTTTTGAAGTGATTGGCAATCTCCTGGGAAGTGAGCAAGTTGGTGGGTGAAGGCAGTGGGGGCGGAGTAAGGAATTAAAGGTAGAGAAGAGTTGACGAGGCTTGGATGAGAGGGATTTGATGAGAGTGCTGTAGTAGATTTGTTTAGCGGAATGGAGGCAGGAGTTGTATCTGAGGAGGGCAGATTTGTAGAGGGTGAAGTCTTGTAGGGTTTTCGTTTTACGCCACACTCACTCCAGAGTGTGCCTACGTTTCTTGAGACTTCTGGTGTCTTCTGTTTGCCAGGGTTGTAGCAGACAAGGCCTGGTTCTGCATGTGGAGACAGGGGCAAGTGTGTCCAGGGAGGATGACAATATGTGGTTGTAAACAGAAGTGGCTTTGTCTGGGCAGGCAAGGGGACTGATTTCATCATAAAGGCAGTCAGTAGCAGAATGAAAAAGGGGAGGGTTGAGTTGGCAAAGGTTCCTGTGGGTAACTATTTGAGGGTTGGCGTCATGGGAGGTGGGAGACAGGGAGAGTGTGAAACTGATGAGGTTGTGATCGGAGAGAGGAAAAGGGGTGCTAGAAAAGTTGCAGGGAGTGCAGAGGTGGGAGAATACAAGGTCAAGAGTGTTGCCATTGGAGTGAGTGGTGGTTTGTGTCCATTGTGTTAGATTGAAGGAGGAGGTTAAATTGAGTAGTTGGGAAGTGGCTGAGGTTTTAGCATTGACTGGAATGTTAAAGTCTCCAAGGATGATGACAGGTACTTCAGAGGAGAGGAAGTAGGGTAGCCATGCAGAGAAGTCGTCAAGGAAGCGTGACACAGGGCCAGGGGGTCGGTAGATGATTGCAACCCTCAAACAAACAAGAGAAAATAGGCGAATGCAGTGCACTTCAAAAGAACAGAGGGAAAGAGAGGGGGGTGTAGGAAGAACCTGGAAGGTGCTTTTTGGGGAGAGGAGAAGTTCAACACCGCCTCCTTTTCGTCCACTGGACCTGGACAGTATTTACTGCGGCAGTGTTGATGCGTCCCACGAATCGCCGTATTTACAGCGATTTGCGGAGTGGCCACAGCAAAAAGAACTCAGTGCGGGCATAGGAGATCTACTGATCCCTGTCACTGGGATCAGTTAGATCAGGTATATCTCGTATGCCCATAACAGCCCAGCCCCCCACAGTTAGAACACGCCTAGGGAACACTGTTAACCCCTAGATCTCCCCCTGCGGGCTAACCCCTTCACTGCCAATGACATTTACACAGTAATTAGTGGACATTTAAATTTCTGACTGCTGTATAAATGTCATTGGTCCCAAAAAGGTGTCAAAATGGTCTGACATGTCCGTCCCAATATCGCAGTACCACTAAAAATCGCAGATTGCTGCCATTACTAGTAAAAAATAAAAAAAATTAAAAACCCCAGAAATGAATTCTCATCATACGTAAACGCGGCCACTGTTGCGCAAACCAATCAATAAACGCCGGTTGAAATTATTTTTACCAACAATATGAGGAAGAATATAAATTGGAAAAATAGATGAAAAAAACGTTTTCTTATATTTTTTTTTTGGATTTGTACTTTAGCAAAAAGAAAGAAAAACTGTTTGTTTTTTTTTGCAAAATTGTCGCTCTTTTTTTGTTTATAGCGGTGATCAGCAATGACGCAGAGGTGATCAAATACCCCAAAAGAAAGCTCTATTTGTGGGAAAAAAAGGACGCAAATTTTGTTTGGGGTACAACGTCGCACGACCGCGCAATTGTCAGTTAACGCGACAAAGTGCGGAATCTCAAAAAGTGCCGTGCTCTGGTCCTAAACAGGGAAATACTTCCGGGGTGAAGTGGTTAAAAACAGGTTATTTTACTCACACCACTCCACAATCTTATCCACTTCTTCCCTGTAATGCACCGCATCCCCATTCTGAATTCAACCAACAATAGTAGTGTCGTCTGCAAATTTGACAACACTATTAGTTGTGAAATAGGGAACACAATCATGAGTGTACAAAGAGTAGAGGAGGGGGCTCAACACACAGCCCTGTGGCACTCCTGTACTAAAAGTATGCTCAGAGGGGACATATTTACCTAGTCTAACCACTTGTGGACAACTCACCAGAAAATCCCTTGTCCAAAGACAAAGGGACCCCGGCAACTAGTAAGAGGTATGGCAAGTTTTTTGAAGTTGTAATGTTTTGGAATATTAAGAAAAACTATTTTTGTTTATTCACATTTTTTATTTATTTTTTTTGCATATTGTCACCAGTGCAGTACAGTGCCATCATATAACTGGTGTGGTGGTGACCAGGGACACTGACTGTTGACTAGAGTTGAGCAAACCGAACTGTAAAGTTCGGGTTCTTACCGGACTTTAGGGTGTCCGTGTCCTGAACCCGAACCCGGACATTTGAGAAAAAGTCCAGGTTCGGGTATTTTTTCGTCCTTTTAGAATAGCTGCAGGGCAGCCAATCAACTAGAGTTTCACTTGTTTGCCCTTAGAAGCCATCACAGCCATGCCTATTAATGGCATGGCTGTGATTGGCCAGTGCATCATGTGACCCAGCCTCGATATAAGCTGGAGTCACGTAGCGCTGCATGTCACATGATCTCCGACTAGTGTAGGTAGATAGAGGATGCTGCCGCTGGTGTGAGGGACAGATTAGCGTTATAAAATCATCTCATACTAGTATAGGGAGAGGTTCCTGCTGCTGGTGTGAGGGAGAGATTAGTGTTATAAAATTATTTCATACTAGTATAGGGAGAGGTTCCTGCTGCTGGTGTGAGGGACAGATTAGCGTAATAAAATCATCCCATACTGGTATAGGGAGAGGTTCCTGCTGTTGGTGTGAGGAACAGATTACTGTTATAAAATCATCTCATACTGGTGGAGGGAGAAGTTCCTGCTGCTGGTGTGAGGAACAGATTAGTGTTATGAAATCATCTCATATTGGTGTAGGGAGAGGTTCCTGCTGCTGGTGTGAGCGACAGATTAGCGTTATAAAATCATCTCATACTGGTATAGGGAGAGGTTCCTGCTGCTAATGTGAGGGACAGATTAGCGTTATAAAATCATCTCATAATGGTGTAGGGAGAGGTTCCTGCTGCTGGTGTAAGGGACAGATTAGCATTATAAAATCATCTCATACTAGTGTAGGGAGAGGTTCCTGCTGCTGGTGTGAGGGACAGATTAGCGTTCTAGTGTAGGGAGAGGTTCTTGCTGCTGGTGTGAGGTACATATTAGCGTTATAAAATCATCTCATACTGGTGTAGGGAGAGGTTCCTGCTGCTGGTGTGAGTGACAGATTAGCGTAATAAAATCATCTCATACTGGTGTAGGAAGAGGTTCCTGCTGCTGGTGTGAGGAACAGATTACCGTTATAAAATCATCTCATACTGGTATAGGGAGAGTTTCCTGCTGCTGGTGTGAGGGACAGATTAGCATTATAAAATCATCTCATACTACTATAGGGAGAGGTTCCTGCTGCTGGTGTGAGGGATAGATTAGCGTTATAAAATCATCTCATACTAGTATAGGGAGAGGATCCTGCTGCTGGTGTGAGGGATAGATAAGTGTCATAAAATCATCTTATACTAGTATAGGGAGAGGTTCCTGCTGCTGGTGTGAGGGACAGATTAGCGTTATAAAATCATCTCATACTGGTATAGGGAGAGGTTCCTGCTGCTGGTGTGAGGAACAGATTACTGTTATAAAATCATCTCATACTGGTGTAGGGAGAAGTTCCTGCTGCAGGTGTGAGGGACAGATTAGTGTTATGAAATCATCTCATATTGGTGTAGGGAGAGGTTCCTGCTGCTGGTGTGAGCAACAGATTAGCGTTATAAAATCATCTCATACTGGTATAGGGAGAGGTTCCTGCTGCTAATGTGAGGGACAGATTAGCGTTATTAAATCTTCTCATAATGGTGTAGGGAGAGGTTCCTGCTGCTGGTGTGAGGGACAGATTATCGTTATAAAATCATCTCATACTGGTGTAGGGAGAGGTTCCTGCTGCTGGTAGAGGGACAGATTAGCGTTATAAAATCATCTCATACTAGTGTAGGGAGAGGTTCCTGCTGCTGGTGCGAGGGACAGATTAGCGTTATAAAATCATCTCATACTGATGTAGGGAGAGGTTCCTGCTGGTGGTGTGAGAGACAGATTCGTGTTATAAAATCATCTCATACTGGTGTGGTGAGTGGATCCTGCTGCTAGTGTGAGGGACAGATTAGTGTTATAAAATCATCTCATACTGGTGGAGGGAGAAGTTCCTGCTGCTGGTGTGAGGAACAGATTAGTGTTATGAAATCATCTCATATTGGTGTAGGGAGAGGTTCCTGCTGCTGGTGTGAGCGACAGATTAGCGTTATAAAATCATCTCATACTGGTATAGGGAGAGGTTCCTGCTGCTAATGTGAGGGACAGATTAGCGTTATAAAATCATCTCATACTGGTATAGGGAGAGGTTCCTGCTGCTGGTGTGAGGAACAGATTACTGTTATAAAATCATCTCATACTGGTGTAGGGTTGCTATTAGACAGGGAGTGTGGTCGTCGTCCTTGGAGAGGGATGTGGTAATACTCTACTAAAATATTGCGATTAGACAGGGAGTG
>BLSH010555297.1:113964-162677 GCA_018402905.1 Glandirana rugosa | reverse complement strand
TCAACGGTCCCAGGGAAACAGACACCTGTTCCCTAAAAGACCACTTAACAGGTGTTCACCAATCTGATCCATTTATACAGGGGAGACTCGTGTGAAAATCATGTCCTCACGGTGTCCCGACACACAACTCGGGGGAGGAGATGAGAAACATGTGAGTACTAACACAAGGAATAAAGTTTTGATTATCACAGCAGTTTAAACGTCTGCTGTGATGATAAAAACCAACATAAGTCTTACCCTTACTCCACGTAATGTCGTCGTCTTTGGAGAGGGATATGATCATAATCTACTAAGATATTACCATTAGACAGGGAGTGTGGTCGTCCGGACCGAACCCGAACGATTTTTGAAATGTCCGGGTCCGGGTCCGTGCCATGGACACCCGAAAGTTCGGTACGGACCCGAACGTTACAGTCCGGGTTCGCTCAACACTATAAGGGACAGATTAGTGTTATAAAATCATCTCATACTGGTGTAGGGAGAGGTTCCTGCTGCTGGTGTGAGGGACAGATTACCATTATAGAATCATCTAATACTAGTATAGGGAGAGGTTTCTGCTGCTGTAATGCACCTCATTCCCATTCTGAATACAACCAAAAATAGTAGTGTCGTCTGCAAATTTGACGACACTATTAGTTTTGAAATAAGGAACACAATCATGAGTGTACAAAGAGTAGAGGAGGGGGCTCAACACACAGCCCTGTGGCACTCCTGTACTAAAAGTGTGCTCAGAGGGGACATATTTACCTAGTCTAACCACTTGTGGACAATTCACCAGAAAATCCCTTGTCCACAGACAAAGGGACCCTGGCAACTAGTAAGAGGCATGGCAAGTTTTCTGAAGTTGTAATTTTTTGGAAAATTAAGAAAAACTATATTTGTTTATTCACATTTTTTAGTAATTTTTTTGCATATTGTCCGCAGTGCAGTACAGAGTCATCATATAACTGGTGTGGTGGTGACCAGGGACACTGACTTTTGACTAGAGTTGAGCGAACCCGAACTGTAAAGTTCAGATTCTTACCGGACTTTAGGGTGTCCGTGTCCTGAAACCGAACCCGGACATTTGAGAAAAAGTCTGGGTTCGGATATTTTCTCGCCCGTTTTGAATAGCTGCAGGGCAGCCAATCTACAAGCGTTTCACTCGTTTGCACTTAGAAGCCATCACAGCCATGCCTACTAATGGCATGGCTGTGATTGGCCAGTGCATCATGTGACCCAGCCTCGATATAAGCTGGAGTCACGTAGCGCTGCATGTCACATGATCTCAGACTAGTGTAGGTAGGTAGAGGATACTGCCGCTGGTGTGAGGGACAGATTAGTGTTATAAAATCATCTCATAGTAGTTTAGGGAGAGGTTCCTGCTGCTGGTGTGATGGATAGATTAGCGTTATAAAATTATCTCATACTAGTATAGGAAGAGGTTGCTGCTGCTGTTGTGAGGGACAGATTAGTGTTATAATATCATCTCTTACTAGTATATCGAGAGGTTCCTGCTGCTGGTGTGAGGGATAGATTAGCGTTATAAAATCATCTCATACTAGTATAGGGAGAGGTTCCTGCTGCTGGTGTGAGGGATAGATTAGCGTTATAAAATCATCTCATACTAGTATAGGGAGAGGTTTCTGCTTCTGGTGTGAGGTATAGATTAGCATCACAGAATCATCTCATACTAGTATAGGGAGAGGTTCCTGCTGCTGGTGTGAGGGATAGATTAGCGTTATAAAATCATCTCATACTGGTATAGGGAGAGGTTCTTGCTGCTGGTGTGGGCGACAGATTAGCGTTATAAAATCATCTCATACTGGTGTAGGGAGAGGTTTCTGCTGCTAATGTGAGGGACAGATTACCGTTATAAAATCATCTGATAATGGTGTAGGGAGAGGTTCCTGCTACTGGTGTGAGGTACAGATTAGCGTTATAAAATCATCTCCTACTGGTGTAGGGAGAGGTTCCTGCTGCTGGTGTGAAGGACAGATTACCGTTATAAAATCATCTCATACTGGTGTAGGGAGAGGTTCCTGCTAATGGTGTGAGGGATAGATTAGCATTATAAAATCATCTCATTCTAGTAAAGGGAGAGGTTCCTGCTCTGTTGTGAGGGAAAGATTAGAGTCATAAAATCATCTCATACTAGTATAGGGAGTGGCTCCTGCTGCTGGTGTGAGGGATTGATTAGCTTTATAAAATCATCTCATACTAGTATAGGGAGAGGTTCCTGCTGCTGGCGTGAGGGATAGATTAGCGTTATAAAATCATCTCATACTGGTATAGGGAGAGGCTCCTGCTGCTGGTGTGAAGGACAGATTACTGTTATAAAATCATCTCATACTGGTGTAGGGAGAGGTTCCTGCTGCTGGTGTGAGGGACAGATTACCATTATAAAATCATCTCATACTAGTATAGGGAGAGGTTCCTGCTGCTGGTGTGAGGGATAGATTAGTGTTATAAAATCATCTCATACTAGTATAGGGAGAGGTTCCTGCTTCTGGTGTGAGGTATAGATTAGCTTCATAGAATCATCTCATACTAGTATAGGGAGAGGTTCCTTCTGCTGGTGTGAGGGATAGATTAGCGTTATAAAATCATCTCATACTAGTATAGGGAGAGGTTCCTGCTGCTGGTGTGAAGGACAGATTACTGTTATAAAATCAACTCATACTGGTGTAGGGAGAGGTTCCTGCTGCTGGTGTGAGGGACAGATTAGCGTTATTAAATCATATCATACTGGTGTAGGGAGAGGTTCCTGCTGCTGGTGTGAAGGACAGATTACTGTTATAAAATCAGCTCATACTGGTGTAGGGAGAGGTTCCTTCTGCTGGTGTGAGGGATAGATTAGCGTTATAAAATCATCTCATACTAGTATAGGGAGAGGTTCCTGCTGCTGGTGTGAAGGACAGATTACTGTTATAAAATCAACTCATACTGGTGTAGGGAGAGGTTCCTGCTGCTGGTGTGAGGGACAGATTAGCGTTATTAAATCATATCATACTGGTTTAGGGAGAGGTTCCTGCTGCTGGTGTGAGCGACAGATTAGCGTTATAAAATCATCTCATAATGGTGTAGGGAGAGGTTCCTGCTGCTGGTGTGAGGAATAGATTAGCGTTATAAAATCAACTCATTCTAGTAAAGGGAGAGGTTCCTGCTTCTGGTGTGAGGGACAGATTACTGTTATAAAATCATCTCTTACAGTACTGGTGTAGGGAGTGGTTCCTGCTGCTGGTGTGAGAACAGATTAGCATTATAAAATCATCTCATACTGGTGTAGGGAGAGGTTCCTGCTGCTGGTGTGAGGGACAGATTAGTGTTATAAAATCATCTCATACTGGTGTAGGGAGAGGTTCCTGCTGCTGGTGTGAGGGATAGATTAGCATTGTAAAATCATCTCATACTGGTGTAGGGAGAGTTTTCTGCTGCTGGTGTGAGGGACAGATTACCGTTATAAAATCATCTCATACTGGTGTAGGGAGAGGTTCTTGCTGCTGGTGTGAGGGACAGATTACCGTTATAAAATCATCTCATACAGTACTGGTGTAGGAAGTGGTTCCTGCTGCTGGTGTGAGAACAGATTAGCGTTATAAAATCATCTCATACTGGTGTAGAGAGAGGTTCCTGCTGCTGGTGTGAGGGACAGATTAGCGTTGTAAAAGCATCTCATACAGTACTGGTGTAGGAAGTGGTTCCTGCTGCTGGTGTGAGAACAGATTAGCGTTATAAAATCATCTCATACTGGTGTAGAGAGAGATTCCTGCTGCTGGTATGAGGGACATATTACCATAATAGAATCATCTCATACTAGTATAGGGAGAGGATCCTGCTGCTGTAATGCACCTCATCCCCATTCTGAATACAACCAATAATAGTAGTGCCGTCTGCAAATTTGACTACGCTATTTGTTTGGAAATAGGGAACACAATCATGAGTGTACAAAGAGTAGAGGAGGGGGCTCAACACACAGCCCTGTGGCACTCCTGTACTAAAAGTGTGCTCAGAGGGGACATATTTACCTAGTCTAACCACTTGTGGACAATTCACCAGAAAATCCCTTGTCCACCGACAAAGGGACCCTGGCAACTTGTAGGAGGCATGGCAAGTTTTTTGAAGTTGTCATTTTTTGCAAAATGAAGAAAAAATATTTTTGTTTATTCACAATTTTTTTTTTGCATATTGTCACCAGTACAGTACAGTGACATCATATAATTGGTGTGGTGGTGACCAGGGACAATGACTGTTGACTAGAGTTGAGCGAACCTGAACTGTAATGTTTGGGTTCTTACCGGACTTTAGGGTGTCCGTGTCCTGAACCTGAATCTGGACATTTGAGAAAAAGTCCGGGTTCGGGTATTTTTTTGCCCCTTTTTAATAAGCTGCAGGGCAGCCAATCAACAAGCGTTTTACTCCTTTGCCCTTAGAAGCCATCACAGCCATGCCTACAAAGGCTGTGATTGGCCAGTGTATCATGTGACCCAGCCTCAATATAAGCTGGAGTCAGGTATCGCTGCATGTCACATGATCTCAGACTAGTGTAGGCAGGTAGAGGATGCTGCCGCTGGTGTGAGAACAGATTAGCATTATAAAATCATCTCATACTGGTGTAGGGAGAGGTTCCTGCTGCTGGTGTGAGGGACAGATTAGTGTTATAAAATCATCTCATACTGGTGTAGGGAGAGGTTCCTGCTGCTGGTGTGAGGGATAGATTAGCATTGTAAAATCATCTCATACTGGTGTAGGGAGAGTTTTCTGCTGCTGGTGTGAGGGACAGATTACCGTTATAAAATCATCTCATACTGGTGTAGGGAGAGGTTCTTGCTGCTGGTGTGAGGGACAGATTACCGTTATAAAATCATCTCATACAGTACTGGTGTAGGAAGTGGTTCCTGCTGCTGGTGTGAGAACAGATTAGCGTTATAAAATCATCTCATACTGGTGTAGAGAGAGGTTCCTGCTGCTGGTGTGAGGGACATATTAGCGTTGTAAAAGCATCTCATACTGGTGTAGAGAGAGGTTCCTGCTGCTGGTATGAGGGACATATTACCATAATAGAATCATCTCATACTAGTATAGGGAGAGGATCCTGCTGCTGTAATGCACCTCATCCCCATTCTGAATACAACCAATAATAGTAGTGCCGTCTGCAAATTTGACTACGCTATTTGTTTGGAAATAGGGAACACAATCATGAGTGTACAAAGAGTAGAGGAGGGGGCTCAACACACAGCCCTGTGGCACTCCTGTACTAAAAGTGTGCTCAGAGGGGACATATTTACCTAGTCTAACCACTTGTGGACAATTCACCAGAAAATCCCTTGTCCACCGACAAAGGGACCCTGGCAACTTGTAGGAGGCATGGCAAGTTTTTTGAAGTTGTCATTTTTGCAAAATGAAGAAAAAATATTTTTGTTTATTCACAATTTTTTTTTTGCATATTGTCACCAGTACAGTACAGTGACATCATATAATTGGTGTGGTGGTGACCAGGGACAATGACTGTTGACTAGAGTTGAGCGAACCTGAACTGTAATGTTTGGGTTCTTACCGGACTTTAGGGTGTCCGTGTCCTGAACCTGAATCTGGACATTTGAGAAAAAGTCCGGGTTCGGGTATTTTTTTGCCCCTTTTTAATAAGCTGCAGGGCAGCCAATCAACAAGCGTTTTACTCCTTTGCCCTTAGAAGCCATCACAGCCATGCCTACAAAGGCTGTGATTGGCCAGTGTATCATGTGACCCAGCCTCAATATAAGCTGGAGTCAGGTATCGCTGCATGTCACATGATCTCAGACTAGTGTAGGTAGGTAGAGGATGCTGCCGCTGGTGTGAGGGACAGATTAGCATTATAAAATCATCTCATACTAGTATAGGGAGAGGTTCCTACTGCTGGTGTGAGGGATAGATTAGCGTTATAAAATTATCTCATACTAGTATAGGAAGAGGTTCCTGCTGCTGGTGTGAGGGACAGTTAAGCGTTATAATATCATCTCATACTAGTATAGGGAGAGGTTCTTGCTGCTGGTGTGAGGGATATATTAGCGTTATAAAATCATCTCATACTAGTATAGGGAGAGGTTCCTGCTGCTTGTGTGAGGGACAGATTAGCGTCATAAAATCATCTCATACTAGTATAAGGTGAGGTTCCTGCTGCTGGTGTGAGGCATAGATTAGCATTATAAAATCATCTCATACTGGTATAGGGAGAGGTTCCTGCTGCTGGTGTGAAGGACAGATTACTGTTATAAAATCATCTCACACTGGTGTAGGAAGAGGTTCCTGTTGCTGGTGTAAGGGACAGATTAGCGTTATGAAATCATGTCATACTGGTGTAGGGAGAGGTTCCTGCTGCTGGTGTGAGCGACAGATTAGCGTTATAAAATCATCTCAAACTGGTGTAGGGAGAGGTTCCTGCTGCTAATGTGAAGGACAGATTAGCGTTGTAAAATAATCTCATAATGGTGTAGGGGGAGTTTCCTGCTGCTGGTGTAAAGGACAGATTACCGTTATAAAATCATCTCATACTGGTGTAGGGAGAGGTTCTTGCTGCTGGTGTGAGGGAGAAACAAGAATAAAGTTACGTTAAATCCAAGCACACCATTGTTTATCTTGTGAAATTCCCAATAAGTTTGATGTGTCATATGACCCTCTTCCTATTGAAAAAACAAAAGTTGGATTCAAAATGGCCGACTTCAAAATGGCCACCATGGTCACCACCCATCTTGAAAAGTTTCCCCCCTTACATATACTAATGTGCCACAAACAGGAAGTTAATATCACCAACCATTCCCATTTTATTAAGGTGTATCCATATAAATGGCCCACCCTGTATTTTGGGGTGTTTGCTTTTCATAATGGGGTCACTTTGTGGGTAATTCCACTGTCCTGGTGCTCCAGGGACCTTAAAAGTGTAATAGGTCGTTAGGATATTTTATGTGTAATTTATGCTCCTAGAACACCTGATGGTGCTCCCTGCATGTTGGACCTCTGTATGTGGCCAGGCTGTGAAAAAGTCTCACACATGTAGTATCACCATACTCGGGACAAATAGAAGAATGTATTTTGGGGTGTAATTTTTTCTATGTACATGCTATGTATTAAAAATATCTTATAAATTGACCACTTTGTGTAAAAATATGTAAATGTTTTCATTTTTTTTCTGCGTATTTCAAAGACTTGTGGAAAAAATGAACCATACAAAAGACTCATAGTCATAATGCCTCATAGATTATACATTGGGGTGTTTTCTTTCCAAAATGGGGTCATTTTGTGGGTAATTCCATGGTCCTGGTGCTCCAGGGCCTTCTTAAGGTCGTTGTAGGTCGTTAGGAAATTAGATGTGAAATTTCTGCTACTAGAGTGCCTGACAGTGCTCCTTGCATGTTCAGCCTCTGTATGTAGCCAGGGTGTGAAAAAGTCTCACACATGTGGTCTCGCCATACTCAGGAGGAGTAGCAGAATATATTTTGGGGTGTAGTTGGAAGTATGCATATACTGTGTGTGAAAAATAACTACTTGTTACAATTTTGTGTAAAAAAAGGAAAATAATAATAATTTCTTAATTTTACCAATAATTGTGTGAAAAACTTACACCTTCAAAAAACTCACCATGCCTCTTACTAAATACCTCAGACGGTCTACTTTTCAAAAAGGGGGTCATTTGGGGGGTATTTGCACTGTCCTGACATTTCAGGGCATCAAGAAATGAGATAGGCCATCAGTACATCAGGCGTGATCAATTTTCAATAATTGGCACCATAGCTTGTTGACTCTATAACTTTCACACATTCCAAATAATATACACTTATTTGGGTTATTGTTACCAAAGATAGGTAGCAGTATAGGTTTTGGCCCAAATTTATGATCAAAAATGACTTATCTGCAAAATGTTATCATAGAAACTAAAAAAATGTGTTTTTTTTAAAAAAATTTTGCTCTTTTTTCACTTTTGTCGCAAAAAAATAAAAAACCCAGAGGTCATTAAATACCACCAAAAGAAAGCTCTATTTGTGTGAAAAATGTGTTGCATGACTGAGTAATTGTCATTCAAAGTGTGAGAGCACTGAAAGCTGAAAATTGGTCTGGGAAGGAAGGGGGTGTAAGTGTCCTGTATTGAAATGGTTATAGAGGAAAACACTGCTTTGTGACTGGTGCCCGGTATCACCTGTTTAGCTCAGATCTTACCTGATACACAATTCAAACCAATTATGGATCTAAAAGAGGGATTTGATTTGCTGAATTCTTTGTGTTTATGACAACGTAAAGTAGAAATTCAGTCAAATCTAACTAACTCTAAATTTACTGGCAGCCACATTCTAAGACTAATCTATCTAACCCTGTAACCCTGCACCTGATCCAGTCCTGTCCTACACTGAGCTGTCAGCAGTGGCCCGACAACGGAATCCCTATAGTATGGGTGACGTCACTTCCCTGGCATTTCCTAGCCATTGTTGGCTGCCTCTTACACACAGCATCTGCCGTTGGAGACTGGACCGGATCAGCTGCAGGAAAAGGTATGTGTAGCAACTTTTGTTTTACAGGGTTAGATAGATTAATCTTATAATGTGGCTGCCAGTAGATTTAGAGTTAGTTAGTCTTTGGCTGAACTTCCACTTTCGCCTATACATGTGATCACCAGGCTATTTGGACTCATATTAGCCACTTCTACGGTTAGAGAATCTCCCCCAAAAAAATATTTTGGAATTTCGCAAAAGTCTTCCAAAACACCAGCATGAGCCAAAGCTTATAATAGAAAGATTTTGAGGGAGATTTATTTGGGTGCTGTTGATAATGAGAAATTGGAAGATTTTAACAAACCAATGATTTTGTCCCTGAAACTTACTAATAAGCTCACCCATTCATACTTCATTGTATCTATTTGAGGCTGATTTGTTTTGCAAGGTATAAACTGCCTTATTACACATTATCCACTTAAGTTTAAAGGGGACCATGGCTCCTTTTTTCCACTTTCTCTGGTCCTGTGTACAGATAAAGACTTACTGAAAACAAATAATAAACTTTTTAGATTACATAATGGGTTCCCCACTGCAAATAGACTCTCGGCTATACCTGCTAGGTCCTACTGAGTCTTTATAATTAAACATTGATCTGTGCAACTTTTTTTGCATGAGGTATTGTTTACTGCCAAGAAGCTGAAAGCTAAAGTGTGGATCAAATCTTGGGTGCCTACCATACAACAAAGGAAAGCAAAGATTAATAATATGCTCACATATAAGAAACAAATCTATTACCAGAGAGGTTGCCTGAAAAGGTGGGGTATGTGTCAGGCAGAATCATTTACTTGCCTGCATTAGATGCAGCTTTTACTTGATTTTGAATAATGCCTCTCTGTTGTTAGGTCCAATGTACTGCCTATATTTTAGAAGACACATAACACTTTTGGTTTAGGTTTTTATTATTGAACAATACTACCCTGTTTTTATGGGATTTGCTATAATATTTCATACTTATTCCTGCAAATAGCTTCTGATTAGATCATCTCATCTCATTTGTCTTTGGCAATTTGATAACTTCCCAATTGTCTATGCAATACATTCCTTTGTGCATGTTATATTGCGGAAGCCTTGACTTTTCTATTCCTTTGACTGAATATGTGCAACATAGGTGCATGTTTTTATCTATGCTGCTGTTGTTATTTATGCTGATTTCAATAATAAAAACTCTTTTGGATTAAAAACAAATTAAGACAAATTTTGAAAAAGATCTGGTAACTGAAATTTGATTTGCATGTACATTGAGGGAATAGAGAGCTATTATCACACTCTCTTTATTTACGTCACTGCATTTTCAAAACACAAACACATTGCATGCATATTACACAATTTGTGAAAGCCTAAGCACACAATACCCACCTTCTGTAGCTACAGCTAGTTTCAATTCCCAGCTAAAGTGACTGACTTTTGATCAGGGAGTTCAGCTCATTATAAGCAGTATACAACATTTTGGCTTTCATCCCAGACAGAGCTTAAACTGGATTTATCTCTTTGCCAGTGAAGACTGAGAGATATGGGAGCCATTGAATACCTGCAATGTTTAAGAAGCATACAATATTTTATCAGTTATAAGTTGTTTCTAAAGTGCTTTACCCTATGAGCATTGAATCTCAGTGAGGATTATGATTTACAATGAATTACATCCACTTAGATAATTATCATTTAAAACATACATCGTTTCTCTACAATTGAAGTGAAGGAAATCTCTGGAGTTGTAGTTTGAAGTTCTGCCATTTGGTAAATCGTGTTATTTTCATACTGTACTGAGTAAATTTGAACATGCAAGATTATGGATATTTATTTGCTTGCAATCTAAACTATAGTGTAATTTCATAAAATCATGACTTAGATCAGGTATTATGAAATAGAATACAATGTTTTTTTTTGCTGTTGTCATTAAAGGGGTTGTAGCACATATAGCAACAAACTGGGATCGAGTTACCAAAGTGCAGTTACACTCTGAAAGTGCTGCTTTTCTAGAGCTTAGTAAATGAGGTGAAGCTTCACTTTGCAAAGAATACCTAATCACATAGAAGGAAAGAAAAAAAACAGCAATTTTGCTTGCACATTACTGGATTATGGAAGGCAGCAGAACTTCCCCTCATTTACAATGCTCTGGAACAACTGCACAATCTATTTCCCTTTAGTAAATCAACACCACTGTATTCTTATTGTGTGCAGTCTAAAGCTGGATACACACTATCCAATTGTCTGTAGTTGCTTTCCGTCAGATTTACCAAAACCTTATTATATGAGGTAAAACCTTAGGAGTCTCAATTTGTATGCAATCAGGCAGGCCCTTGCACTACATGGTTTTGATAAATCTGAAGGAAATCTGACAACAAAAGCTGGATAGTGTGTATAGGATCTTAGGTGTGATGTAGAGTGGGGTGGTTAGCATCATGCCTGTCATTTGCACGTAAAGTGATGTCCTTATTGACACATAATACGAAACTCTGTGTGCAGAACTGGGACTTTCTAGGTCACTTTTTATGATATTTCCAATACTGGGTATGAGGACTGGACAGCCATTATTGACCTCTGAAAGTACTGTGGAGCAATTAATCCTTAAAGTGTTACTAAACCCACAACAGTAAAATCAGTCTGTATATGCAGTTACAGTGCCTCGAAAAAGTATTCATACCCCTTGAAATTTTCCACATTTTGACATGTTCCAACCAAAAACGTAAATGTATTTTATTGGAATTTTTATGCGATAGACCAGGGATATGCAATTAGTGGACCTCCAGCTGTTGCAGAACTACAAGTCTCATGAGCCATAACAAGACTCTGTCAGCCACAAGCATGACACCCAGAGGCAGAGGCATGATGGGACTTGTAGTCCACAGAATGGCACATGATTGTGAAGTGGAAGGAAAATGATAAATGATTTCCCAAATGTTTTACAAATAAATGTGTGAAAAGTGTGGCATGCATTTGTATTCTACACCCCCGAGTCAATACTTTGTAGAACCACCTTTCACTGCAATTACAGCTGCAAGTCTTTTTGGGCATGTCTCTACCAGCTTTGAACAACTAGAGAGTGAAATGTTTGCCCATTCTTCTTTGCAAAATAGCTTAAGCTCTGTCAGATTGGATGGAGAGTGTCTGTGAACAGCAATTTTCAAGTCTTGCCACAGTTTCTCAATAGGATTTAGGTCTGAACTTTGACGGAGCCATCCTAACACATGAATATTCTTTGATGTAAACCATTCTATTGGAATTCTGGCTGTATGTTTAGGGTCATTGTCCTGCTGGATGGTGAACTTCCGCTCCAGTATCAAGTCTTTTGCAGACTCTAACAAGTTTTATTCTAAGATTGCCCTGTATTTGGCTCCATCCATCTTCCCATAAACTCTGACCAGCTTCTCTGTCCTTGCTGAAGAAAAGCATCTCCACGACATGCTGCCCCCACGATGGTGGGGATGGTGTGTGCAAGGTGCTGTGCAGTGTTAGTTTTCCGTCACACATAGTGTTTTGTATTTAGGCCAAAAAGTTCTATTTTGGTCTCCTCTGACCAGAGCACCTTCTTCCACACGTCTGCTGTGTCCCCCACATGGTTTCTCTCAAGGTGCAAACTGGATTTCTTATGGCTTTCTTTCAATAATGGCTTTCTTCTTGCCACACTTCCATAAAGGCCAGATTTGTGGAGGGCACTACTAATAATTGTCCTGTGGACCGATTCTCCTACCTGAGCTGTGGATTTCTGTAGCTCCTCCAGAGTTACCATGGTTTCTCTTGGCTGCTTCTCTGATTAATGATTTCCTTGCTCAGTCTGTCAGTTTAGGTGGACGGCCATGTCTTGGTAGGTTTGCAGTTGTGCCATAATCTTTCCATTTTCAGATGATGGATTGAATGGTGCTCCATGAGATGTTTAAAGTTTGGGATATTTTTTTATACCCTAACTCAGCTTTGCACTTCTCAACAACTTTATCCCTGACTTGTCTGGTGTGTTCCTTGGCCTTCATTATGCATTTTATTCACCAAATTTCTTTAACAAAACTCTGAGAGCTTTACAGATCAGCTGTATTTATACTGAGACTTAATTACACACAGATGGACTCTATTTACTAATTAAGGGACTTCTGAAGGCAATTGATTCCACTAGATTTTAGTTAGGGGTATCAGAGTTAAAGGGGCTGAATACAAATTCAATCCACACTTTTCAGATATTTATTTGTAAACATTTTGAAAACCATTTATCATTTTCCTTCCATTTCACAATTATGTGCCATTTTGTGTTGGTCTATCACATGAAATCCTAATAAAATACATTTATGTTTTTGGTTGTAACATGACAAAATGTGCATAATTTCAAGGGGTATGAATACTTTTTCAAGACACTGTACATATGCTTTATAGCAGAAAGTAAAACTGTTGTTCTTTTTTTGTTTGAGCACAAAAAATAAAAAATACAGAGGTGATTAAATACCACCAAAAATGCTCTATTTGTGGGGAAAAGCATAACATTTATTTGGGTTCAGCGTCAATTGTCAGTTAAGTAACGCAGTGCCATATCACAAAAAATGGCCTGGTCATGAAGGGGGTATAAATATTCCAGAGGTAAAGTGGTTAAAGAGAAAAAAATGACCTTTAAAAAATATTAAGCAGAGGGGTCATTGTCAGCATTCCAACACTACAGGGAATGCAATAAGAAGTATAAGAACGCAATCAGGGTGGCTAAAATAGACTACAAGAGATACGCAGTACAAAAAAAAAAAAACAGATTTTTTTAAAAATATATATGAACACTAAAAAAGCGAAGTCAGAGCATATTGGCGCTGTAAAGGATAATGTAAGGAAGTTAGTTACAAATGAAAAAGAGAAGGTAACTGCAATAAATGCTTTCTTCTCAGTTTTTACAAAGGAAAAGGAGGGGCATAACAACCATGAGTGTATTGTTAGTAATACGTCACAAGATGTACCCTTGTGGAAAACAGAAGCTAGTGTCTGAAATAGTCTAGAAAATCTTAACACAAATAAATCCCCAGGACTGGTTGGCTTACACTGGAGAGTCCTCAAGAACTCAATCGGGTTAGAGCCAGACCGCTATTCTTAGTTTTTATGGACAGCATACTAACAGGAATGGTACCCGCTGATTAGCAAAGGGCCAATGTACCAATGTTCAAAAAAGGGCTGAGACATATACCTGGAAACTACAGACCAGTCAGTCTAACATTGATAGTATGTAAACTATTAGAGGAGATGATAAGGGACTATACACAATAATTTGCTGATGAAAACAGTATCATTAGCAGTAATGAGCATGGATTTATGAAAGGTTGTTCCTGCCAAACCAATCTGCTAACATTCTATGAGGAACTGAGTTGCCATCTAGATAATGTAAAAGAAAGCTGGTGGATGTGGTATACCTGGATTCTGCAAAAGCATTCTCTACAGTTTCCCATAAATGCTTAATTTACAAACTGAGGTCTCTAGGCATGGACTCCATCAACATGGAGACAAGGTGCCCCCCTGCCCAAAAGCACCCCCATATTAAGGGCATGTGGCCCAGTATGGTTCAGGTTGTGTTTTTTCTTAAATTTTGTTATGGGGTTCCCCTTAAAATTCATACCAGACACAAAGGGCCTGATATGCATGGGGGGGGGGGGGGCATGCCTTTTTTCTTTTTTTCTTTTTTCTTTGTATTGCAATGGCTTGCAGTTGGGAAAATCTATTTAAATGTCATTTTTTTCTTTACATGTGTCAGTTTTGATGCAGCAGGTTCTATACATGGTACAGACATTCTACTTTTCAAGTAGACTAAGGGGCCCCCCAGGCACTATATTTAAATAAATTTTTCCTATCTCTTTCACTTTAAGCATCATTAAAACCACTGTTCCTTTAAAACCAAACTTATTCTTGACCCAAAACATTTGCTCATCTCTAGTTGCAACTGGGAATAGCCCACCGTGCATTTAAAGAAACCAATAATGCAAAACAACACCTGAGCATTGAAGACATTAAGATTGCAGTAAACAATGTAAGATAAGTTGTGGGGAAGCTAAACCAGGGGTATCCAACCAGCATTGACAAATTTGCATGAATTCCCTGGGAGAATTCCTAAGTTTATAAATATTTTTCTCACAAATAAAGATGGAATTCAGTTATTCTATTCATTTCCTACAATTAAGGAGATTGGACGCTAGCCACTTGCTTGCAATATGCTTTCTTTCAGTATATAAGTTGATAGAGGGATGTATAAATGTGTTGGGCATATTGTTCATCATCTAACACTCCAAGCAGACAGATCAGTGGGTCTAAGGATAGTTGTACTGCATAGGTTTGGTTAATAATAGCACTAACATCACTCCAGTATCTGACTAGCTTGGGACATTTCCAAAGCATGTGAATACAATTCTCAGTATGGGATATATTGGGGATTCCTGCCTACCCCAAGCAAAAAGTTTTGCCAGTGTCTGATAAGTAAGGTTTAAGTAGGATTAAATATCACCTTACCATTTAATCCTACAGGGAAAAGAGGTCATGTAACAGTAGGAGATTAGGCCCTTTTTTTAGTCTCTGATATAATAGAGTCAAGAAAATGTGATTCAACTAGCCGAAGAGTAGAGTGCCCACCTTGAATATGCATTGCATGTGTATAGGTATAGGAAAGGTATAGGAAGGCGAAATATAGGAAACTCAGCTCTCAGCCGGTAGAAGGACTTCACTATAGTGCCCTTATGGATTTGGGAGAGATATTTGACCCCAGAAGATGCATTACCATATTGTAAACTGGAAAATTTGATCCTGGCAATGCCTTTTTTCTAATTAAATCCTGACATTGAGAATCAATATGGACAAACCAATGGTGAAGGATCTTATGTAAGACATGAAGTAATTGTGCCCATACCATTTTAAACAAGTTGACCTGGACAGTAACTAATAACGGTAACTTGCACTAACTAGCATATTTTTGCTTGAACTCATGCAGAATAGGATTAGGGCTTAAAGAAAATAGTCTGGGGGTCCAATGTGACTGCCATACCCAGGTACTGGAAGAAGAACACCACGGATATCTGTAAGGAAACCACAGGTGGTTTGCCAGTCATGGGGTCTAGGGAAAGAAGAACAGATTTATGTCAATTTATGGAGAATAGGACCCAAACCTCTCAATAAGAGCCATCATTGATGATAATGAACCTTCCAGCAAATTCTAGTCATGCACCAGATCATAATATCTACAGTAAAATTTGAAGGAATTCTGAATGAGAGATCGGGAAGCCCCCTCTTGCCATCGTTGCTCTATAATTTCTCTGTTTGAGCCATGTATGGTAATTTGCAGACACTTATTCCCCTTTTTGTGTCCACTCCTGCGGGCTTCCCCATCACTCAGTCAGAATTCC
The DNA here is from genome assembly GCA_018402905.1 of Glandirana rugosa. Classification (NCBI taxonomy): domain Eukaryota; kingdom Metazoa; phylum Chordata; class Amphibia; order Anura; family Ranidae; genus Glandirana; species Glandirana rugosa. Next base: position 146,833 of record BLSH010555297.1, on the reverse strand, counting down.
CTCAACTTTTACTGCAGATATTACAATTGGGTGCATGCATGGTCCCTGTGGGCATGCTGTGGACTCAGAGGGACTCTTTCCTGCATGATACCTAGGAAACAGCAGAAACCAGCCCTATGAGATCTGCTATTGGTTTTACTGATCCCTATTTGTACATGAGTGCATTTGAGTATCAGCCTATTGCATTACTGTCATTACTTTGTATTCAGTATTTTCATATTACTTACTGTTATGATACATTGTAGATTTGACATACCCTTCTCTTCCCCTGCAGAAGGAAACATTTTTCTAAAATGTGTTGGGATTTGCCTGTTGATCACCCACACTGACCAAGCTGTATCACTGTTGGCAGCTCTTTTTTTTTGGTGTATTTCAGACTAGTAGGGTATCTGCATTACTACATTGTATAAGGTTGCAATTTATGTCACTTTATGTCCAAGTATGGCACAATTTTATTTACCTTAGTCTTTTTACTATGTTTGTAATACAGAATGGCATTTGCCTTTTATACTGTACATGTGTATGTATGACTCCACCTAAAGAGTCTCATAGGGGGTCACCTTTCCTTTCTATATTGATAATTCTGGGATGTTGGAAGGATATTGTGCTTTGATCATACCACTTAGCTCCACCCTCTAGTTTTATTACAGAGACAAAAGTCAATACCAGACAGTTCTCTGTATGTTGCAGAATAGCATGATTAACATTTCCTAATAAGATTTCTTTCCCGCCACACGTCTATCAAGCCACTACCAAATACTAATCATGCAAATGGAGTGGGCCATCCCGGAGATTAAGAGCAAGCATGTCTATGGGAAACTTATCAAGCTGTAAGTCTAAATAATTATTAAAGTCCCCCAGCACCCAAATGGCAATACCGGGGTGTAGAGCAAGAAATTTTGCAATGGTTTTCAGGACTTCTAGAGAGAAAGGTAGAGGGATCAAGCCACTACCAAATACTAATCATGCAAATGGGGTGGGCCATCCCGGAGATTAAGAGCAAGCATGTCTAGGGTAAAGCTTATCAAGCTGTAAGTCTAACTAATTATTAAAGTCCCCCAGCACCCAAATGGCAATACCGGGGTGTAGAGCAAGAAATTTTGCAACGGTTTTCAGGACTTCTAGAGAGAAAGGTAGAGGGGTATACCCAGTAGCTAAGGTATAGGGCACACCAGCCAGCTTACACAGTGTAAAAATGAAGCAGCTACAGTCATCTATATGGACTTGTGGAGCCTTAAATGGGAGAGTAATAGCTATTAATACGCGCACTCTTTTCAAGAAAGTAGAGTATGTGGAGTGAAATTGTGTCTTAAATTGGCAAAGGGTTAGAAGGGATAGAGTGTCCTGTGACAAGTAAATTGCTTGTAGGCACTGGATAGAGGCCTTATATTTTTTAAATGTATTAAACTTGACCAGGTGCTTCATCACTCACACATTGAATGTTTCATGATACTAAAGTAAAAATGTCACCAATATTGCAACTACTTGGTAAATAATCTTAGGACCCAAAGCACATAGAAAGCAGAAATAAAGAATACTAAGAGAACAGGCCTGATGGTGCGGACAAAGGCCTATGGTACTGTAGGCCTGAGGACTAAATTCCTGTAAACAACCCAACTCAAGAGCATAAAAATACCAAAGGAAGTATTCATTGGTAGCAATGAAGGGCTCCCAGTTTCAGAGCCCAGGCAACATAAAGGAAAGGTGGAAAGGTCACTGAGACCAAAGAACAATCCAAGGTAGCATGGATAAGTTGAAATCTGCCTTAAAGGAGAAGCAGAAGATTCCCCAAAAGAGGAGCCGTGGGGTGTAAAGCTGTACATTGGTGGACAAAGGGTATCTCGCTGCAGGATATCAGGCTGCAGACAATTTTTTAAGGTTGCATTCCAATCAGTTCAAGCATCGTTTTGCAGACTTAAGGTTGTCAAAGAAGTGAGTCTCATTATTGGGGACCACTCGCAGACCAGCTGGATACAGTATGAGATAGGTAGCGTCAAGGCTTCGGAGGCCTTTTTTTTACCTCAGTGAACATAGCTCTCCAGCGTTGATTTTCTATAGAAAAATCTGCATATAGAGAGATTTTAGTGTTGTCCACAATGGGAGCATCCCCAATGGATCTAGTCTTCACTAGTGATCTTTAAACTTCAGAAGCCTGAAGAGGAATGGTCTAGGAAGCTCACCAGGCTGGGGAGGTCTGGCTGGAAGCCTATGAGCCTACTCTACCACAAAAAAGGGGAGAAGGAATCTCTATCAAAGACACTAATGAACCAGTTTTCAATAAAACCAATGGAGTTCTTGCCCGGGCACATTCTGGAATGCCCACCACCCTCACATTGTTTCTTTTAAGCTGCTTGTTCACATCATCAAGATGGACCACATGACCAGTTGCTAGCATGTGCATATACGGGACATCTCACTGTAAAGGCACCCACTCATTCTCCATTGTGCTCACTCTGCCTCTAAGGCCACTGTACGGTCCTGCAATTTTTGCATTTCTTGCTGCACCAAAGTCAGTTCAATTTTGACCCCTTTGATTTCTGGGTTGAGGTATGATATTGCTGTATTATAAGTGCCCTTGGACTTTGAAGGCAGAAAAAATGTGTAAGTATAGACAATGGAGGGTAATATAAAAGTAATACATTTTATTTTTGGTTAAAAAGGTATAATGATACATTCACGTGTATTAGTCACACGACATGTGAGCAAATCATGTGTAGAGATACAAGCATATAAACAATATACAGGAACATTGAACAAAGCAATGATAGGTGGGGGGAAGCAATGGGGAGTAAAAAGGAGTAAAATAGTGCCTCCCACATTGCTTTTCCCCCCACCTATCATATTGCATGTCAAATGACTTATGTCCATGCTCTATCTACAGATTGTGTTTTCTGTTTTATTCAATGCAAATACCCCCTGAAAAAGGATTGTTAACTCCGAAACACATCAGTGTGACTATGGCACTTGCCCCTGGACCCCACTTCAATGTGGTCACTTAGGTATGCAACTTCCATGCATTGAGTTTTCTATACTACTAATACTGTACTTTAATGTGGCACCTCATTTTCCATTTCTTTGTTCAATGTTCCTGTATATTGTTTATATGCTTGTATCTCTACAAATGATTTGCTCACATGTCGTGTGACCAATACATGTGAATGTATCAATACACCTTTTTTAACCAAAAATAAAATGTATTACTTTTATATTACCCTCCCTTGTCTATACTTACACAGGTAACAGCTGTGAATATATATATATATATATATATATATATATATATATTATTTCAATAATCTTTATTAAAGTTTTTTTTTTAAATACAAACAACATAGTTATCACAATAATTACCAATCCCTTACCTCCTCATAAAATATAAGAAAGGAGAAGCCTGCTTATGAGTCTATATCTTGTACTCTAATATTCTTTCCGTTTAACCCTTCCACACATCACCATCACACATCACCATCCATCCTATACATTCATCTTCTGTCCAATCAACCCATACATCCCATTTATACTCTTAGCGACGACCAGGATAGTCCATTTCTCTCAACCAAAATCCCCATTTCTTTTCAAATGTATCAAGCTTGCCTCTCTTCACATAAGTCCCTTTCTCCTACCATATTGTTTCATTAACCGTGTTGACCCATTCTTCCCTGGTTTGGGGACCAATAGATTGCCATTTTTGGGGAATCAATTTCCTTGCTTGGAATAGACATCCCTCTATAGCTATTGGGTACTTATTCTTTTCTCCTCTTCTCTCAATACTACCCAAAATACACAGTCTAGCTTCCATTTCCAGAGTAGCACAGAAGACCCTATTAATAGTGTTTATGACTTCCTCCCAATATCTGAGAAGTTTGGGACACCCCCATACCATATGTATGAGATCCCCCTTCCCCTTGCACCTAGGGCACTTATCGTCTTGCCTCTTTCCAAACTGGAATAGTTTCTGAGTAAACTGAGTTCTGTGTAATAAGCCCTATGTGGTAGGAACAGGTGAGACATTATTTGTGAAGGGGACATTCATGCCAATGAGCATGCTTTTAAGATGTTCTTCCACGACTCTATAGTTATCTCCCCTAGATCTTCTTCCCATTTTCTTCTAATAGGGGATTCTTCCACAATCTCCCTTAATCTCTTGCATATGTCCTTGTATAAACCTGAGATTACTCCTTAATGTGGAATTGGTTTTATTATTTTTTGAAGGATAGGTATCTCGTCCACTCCAGAAGCTGATCTTTAAACTGGGCTTCTAACGCGTGCCTGATTTGTAAGAGTCTAAAAAAGATTGTTTGGAGAGGTCAAACTCCTTCCTCAATTCAGAGAAAGATTTTAACATACCATTGGTATATAACTGACTAAGCCGGTTGATGCCTCGCAGTTCCCATTCTTTAATTTTTCGCATTGCCTGCAGTTCTTTTAAATTGTTATTGTTCCATAGTGGAGTGTATTTTGAGAAGACCCCATACCCCAACTGCATTTTAACTGTATCCCACAGCTTCATGGCCATTGTTAGAGTGGAGGTCATAGGGGAAAAAGATTTTGCTTCCAATGCTTCTATTAACTTATAATGCGGAGAGTTAATTAACATCATTCGGCTATTTGTATCCTTTCCTCCCCATACACCACAACCAACCATATACTGTAGTTGGGCTGCTAGAAAATAATTCCTAGGGTTGGGTAAAGCAACTTCCTCTCCTCTATTTCTAGTTGTAATGTATTCAAGCTAATCCTCATGGTGCCCTTATGCCATATTAAATCCCTAAACAGGGTATCAATTTTTTTAAACCAGTTTTTATACAACCACAATGTGGAATTGTGCAGAATAAATATCAGTTGAGGCATCCAAACCATTTTAATCAGACTGCATCTGCCTACAAATGATAACGTGAGATGTCTCCATATTTCACTTTTTCATTTGAATTTATTTAACAATGGGACTAGACTATCATGTATAAAATATTTGAAACTTTTTAAGCATAGGATACCCAGATAATTTAGTTTATCTACCACCTTCAGATGGGTCGCTTCCAAGGGCAGAGGGAGTCTTATGGGGTCCAGCAGCAAAAGTGCTGATTTCTCCCAGTTTATTTTTAGACCTGAGAAGAGTCGAAATTCCTTTACCAGCTCTATTGTGGATACTAACAATCCCTGGGTGTCCCCAAAGAACAGCAGGACGTCATCCACGCATAGAGCGATTCTTTCCTCTCCCGTTGCCCTACAAAAACCCTGTATATTCGCAGATGCTCTAATCGCCATTGCAAGGGGCTCCATCGCTAAGGTGAAGAACAGAGGAGACAAGGAGCTCCCCTGTCTTGCCACCCTCCCAAGTTGAAACCCTTCTGAGCACTTGCCATTAACCTTGACTCATGCCCTAGGGACATTATATAGGGTTTTAACCCATCTAACAAAGGAGGGACCAAATCCAAATTTTTCCAGTATCCGCCAGAGGTAGCCCCATTCCAAGCAATCAAAGGCCTTAGCAGAACAGTTCTCGAACCCATGTTCTCTGTTTGTATCTGCAGATTCAAGTACACCCTTCTAATATTCACACTTGTAGATCTGTTCGGGATAAAACCCGACTGGTCAGGGTGCATGAGTCTCTGTAAAATTCTAGCCAGCCCTTTTGCCAGTATTTTAGTGTCTGCACACAACAGTGATATTGGTCTATATAACAAGGACGGCCTCTAGCGGGTCCTTCCCCTCTTTGTGGAGCAAGGTTATAGTAGCTTCCATCATAGTTGACGATAATTCCTCTGCCTCTGCTGCTCAGTTAGCCACTTTTAATAATTCCGGTAGTAACACTTTCCCATAATGCTTATAGACTTCTACAGGAAGTCCATCAGGACCAGGGGATTTTTGATTGGCCGTTTTCTTTACTATTTCTTGCAATTCTTTTAAGGTGAAAGGAGCATCCATATTTCCCATTTCCTCCTCTGAGAGAACTGAGATCTCGAGTTTATCTAGGAAAGTATCCATTTCCTCCTGCTTGTCTCCCCCCTCTGATTTATATAACCCCTCATAATACTCCCTAAATGTTTCAGTTATCTCTGGTGCATGCAAGGCTACTCTACCCTCTGCTGTTTTTATTGCTGTGATGAGCTCAGTTGGGGAGTTTGTTTTAATCAAGAAGGCTAATGTTCTACCTATGCTTTCTCCCTCCACAAAGGAACCTGGTTTCCTAAATAATCGCTTATTCTCCTCCCTTCTAATCTCTAGCAGTCTATACCTCTGTCTAGAAGGGCTATGTAACACTCTGCCGTGGTGTCTTCTATATACAATTTCTCAGCTCCTTCCAACTCTCTCTTAACAGACTCTTCCCATTCTCCAGTTTTCTTTTTAATTTTTGTGATTTGCTGGATTAGTAGACCCCTTAAAAGGCCTTCAATGTGTCCCACACTACTCCCACTGAAGCGGTTCCAGTGTTGATTTTTATGAATTCCCCCAAGACTGTCAACACCTCCCTGGGGTCATCCACAAGCTCCAACCATACTGGCTTTACTCTCAAATTGCTCTTAATGCTAGTTCTCTCCAACCGTAGAGACAAAACCATAGGGGAGTGGTCCGACAGGCCCCTAGGCAGGTAGTCAATTTTTCCACCAACCCTAGGCCTCCCCATTCCCTATGACTAGGTTTATCCTGGAGAGTGTAGCATGTGTATTAGAGAAGCAGGAATACTGCCTTCCGTCTGTCTGTGTTCCGTATTCTCCAGAAGTCGAGCAGTCCCGCCTCTCTAAGTAATTGAGCAAATATATCTTTCATTAAACCCCTCCTGCTTTTCCCTGTTGGAAACCTGGCATAGCTCCCATCCAAGACCATATTGAAATCCCCTACCGCTATCACCCGGGTGCTCAGTTTATCCAAAATAAACTCCAGCAATTTATATAGAGTTTCTGTGCAAAAGGGGGGGTATATACATATTAGGTAGGATGAATGCTCTATTTTTAATAGTGAAAAATAAAAAAATATAGCTACCCAATTATCCACCTCAATCTGTCTGATGGAGAAAGACACTCCTCTACTAACAAATATGCTCACACCCCTCGAATAGGTTGTGTGGACTGAGTGATATTGCTTTTGGAACTGTCTTCCTCCCAACTGGGGAATTGAGTCCTTAGAGAAGTGAGTCTCCTGCATACAGATTATTTATATCTTAAGTCTATCCATTTTTGCGAAGACCTCTGCCCTCTTGGCAGGGTTTCCCAATGCTCTGATATTCCAAGAGCCAATGTTCAACCATTTATCTTGCATTAAAAAAAAACTATTACCTTTACCACCCTATATTGATCATTCTGGAAAAAGAGAGAGGCATGGGGGAACCCCATCAACATCAAGGAGGGCCCCCTCTCCTTATTTATAGTGATTCTCAATTTTTTATGTGCAAATCCACTTTTCCATCCAAGTGTCTTCCCACTAAAATTTTTAATACCATCACTTTTTATTCTTTTGTGCTACACTATGAGAGCCACCAAACCTTGTACATGCAAGTACATTACAATCATTCAAGTCATACCAACCCACATTTTCCCTCACAGATTCACAATCTAAGTATGTTGCACCCCCCCTTTCCCTCCCCCCCGACCTCACTAGGCCAATTCAAGGGGCATCTCTTGTGACCACTTCCATTCTCCCTCTTACACTTTATTCCCTCTAAATTGTGCATTCCCAACCACTCCCACTCTGCCCCCCCAACTTATTACCGGTTTCACCGGCGGTATGGTCCTATCTTTTCCTCCCCGTTATACAATTTTACCCCATCTTGCTTTGTGCTTCTCCTAGTCCCACTCCCTACAATGTGTAATGTACAAATTTTTCAGTGTATATTTCAAATTTTGTGCCCCGCTCTTACAAGTCCATTTTTAAGTCCCCTGTAATTTATGTTTGGTGTCATCCAGCCCTTTTGTGGCTGTGACCTTCAAACAGGCTGGGTACAACAATGCATAAGTAATTTTAAATTGCTGTAGTCTACGTTTGATGTCCAAGAACTTGGTTCTTTTTTTCTGCAAATCTGGAGAAAAGTCTGGGTAGATAGAAATCCTGGTACTGTTAAAAAATATACTCCCCCTTTCTCTGGCTTTTTGTAGAATCTTTACTTTGTCCCTGTAATTAGACACCTTTGCAAGTAGTGGCCTGGGGAACCCCCCTGAAGGTGGGGGTTTAAAAGGGACTCTATGAGCTCTCTCAATAAAAAAGAGGGTGAAAAAGTATCTATCCCAAATACATTTTTGAGCCAGTTTTCTAAAAACTCTGTAGGATTGGCCCCCTCACTATGTTCTGGAAGACACACCACTCTAATATTTTCCCTCCAAAGTCGGTTTTCTGTGTCATCCATTTTACACGTATGGGCTTCCATCTTTTTCTGTAAGATCTTCAGCTCTTTTTTAAGTGAATTTAGTTCATCCTCCACCATACCCAACCTCCCCTCCACAGCTATTGTCTTTTCCTGGATGTTTTGCAAGTCATGATACTTCTTCTCTGACCCCTCTCATTTGATCAAATAATTCAGTCAATGTAGCCCTGCAGATATTTACTACCTGCAGCACTATTTTAATGAGGGTTCAGTTTCTGAGGCAGCTTTGGTCTCTTGAGGATGGGCCAATGTCATTGGGGCAGATGCGCTTTTTCCTTCGGTGTTGTCTGTAACTGCAGAGGCTGCCTGCTGGCGTATTGGCACCCGCCCTTGGCTTTTCCTCCCGTTTATTCCCCTGCTGGGTTTTAATTTGCGGCTGTTGACTTCCTTTTGTGGGTGTCTTTGCACGGGTATGCACATACTTTTCCAGCTTTGCTACCGTTGTTAAGCTCTCCTTAGTTTTCCTGGGGGGCCTGGTCCTCTCCTTTCTTTTTGGTCATATTAATGTAAATTATATCACTTCTTCCCACAAAGAATATTACTCCACCCTATCGGTGGATCAAGCAAAAAGGGGGAGGAAGAACAAAAGGGAGGGGGCCAGTGAGGGTATTCCAGTCCCCACTTATATATGTTCCTATAGATTCTTGATTATTCACTGTGCAGCCCCAAAACAAAACCCAGTTCACTTATTTTATAATGAGGCAATGGCAGGCACATAGACAGTTCATCAGCATTACCCCCTAAGTCCTCTGCATCAATAGTGATAGAACAGGGTCCTCAAAGTCAAAGTCAATATCAGTGTACTCTGCTACTCACGGTCAGGTTTCTTCCTTTTCCAGCTGAGATGCTGCAGCAGACTTTCGATTCTGCCCCCCCTCTCTCACAGGGGTTCACTCAAATGGGAACCGAACTCGCATTCCACCACTGGGCTGCTGGTATTCACTTTATCCTGCAGGTTTTTAGTATGGCCCAACCAACCCTGTATATATATATATATATATATATATATATATATATATATATATATATATATATATACAGTATCTCACAAAAGTGAGTACACGTCTCACATTTTTGTAAATATTTTATTATATCTTTTCATGTGACAAAACTGAAGAAATTAAACTTTGCTACAGTGTAAAGTAGTGAGTGTACAGCTTGTACAACAGTGTACATTTGCTGCCCCCTCAAAATAACTCAACACACAAGCCATTAATGTCTAAACCACTGGAAACAAAAGTGAGTACACCCCTAAGTGAAAATGTCCAAATTGAGCCATTTACCCTCCCTGGTGTCATGTGACTCGTTAGTGTTGCAAGGTCTCAGGTGTGAATGGGGAGCAGGTGTGTTAAATATGGTGTTGTCACTCTCACTCTCTCATTCTGGTCAATGGAAGTTCAACATGGCACCTCATGGCAAAGAACTCTTGGAGGATCTGAAAAAAAAATTGTTGCTTTACATAAAGATTTATAAGAAGATTGCCAAGACCCTTAAACTGAGCTGCATCACGGTGGCCAAGACCATACAGTGGTTTAACAGGACAAGGTCCACTCAGAACCGGCCTCACCATGGTCAACCAAAGAAGTTGAATGCACGTGTTCAGCATTATATCCAGAGGTTGTCTTTGGGAAATAGATAGGAGTTCTGCAAGCATTGCTGCAGAGGTTGAAGGGGTGTGGGGTCAGCCTGTCAGTGCTCAGACCACACATTGCATCAAATGGGTCTGCATGGCTGTAGTGCTGCTGGCACTGGGGAGCTACAGTTCATTGAGGGAACCATGAATGCCAACATGTAGTGTGACATACTGAAGCAGAGCATGAGCCCATCCCTTTGGAGACTGGGTCACAGGGCAGTATTCTAACATGATAAGAATATCAAACACACCTCCAAGTCAACCACTGCCATGCTAAAGAAGGTGAGGGTAAAGGTGATGTCTCCAGACCTAAAACCTATTGAGCATCTGTAGGGCAATCTCAAATGGAAGGTGGAGAAGCGCAAGGTATCTAACATCCATCAGCTCTGTGATGTCATCATGGAGGAGTGGAAGAGGACTCCAATGGCAACCTGTGAAGCTCTGGTGAACTCCATGCCCAACAGGGTTAAGGCAGTGCTGGAAAATAATGGTGGCCACACAAAATATTTACACTTTGAGCCCAATTTGGACATTTTCACTTAGGAGTGTACTCACTTTTGTTGCCAGTGGTTTAGACATTAATGGTGTATTGAGTTATTTTGAGGGGACAGCAAATTTACATTGTTATACAAGCTGTATACTCACTACTTTACATTGTAGCAAGTGTAATTTGTTCAGTGTTGTCACATGAAAAGATATGATAAAATATTTACAAAAATGTGAGGGTAGTACTCACTTTTGTGACATACTGTATATGCTGTGTGTATACTATATACAGTATATATTCTCTGAGCAGCAAGAGGTTACATTTGGTTAAAAAAATAGTTAAACCTAGCAGGAAAGTATTCTGTATTATAGGAATCATGTATGCATTTCTAGAGGTCCTCCTTGGACACCTTTTTTCAATTTTAAGGCTACCAAACAGCTGGCTGCAGACAAGATGTGATTAATTAACTTTCTGACTAATTTGGTAGAGTTTGGGATAAGTAAGCCCAAAATATATTGAGCTGGATCTAAGGAAATTGTTGTGGGTTAAAACGGGACTCCAAAATGATTTTTGGGGTTTTCCAGAAAGTAGAGATGTTATAACATTCACAGTAAAAATTATACAAGGTCCCCAGATACTCATCATATCTCTAATAGGGATGGGCCCCCAGTTCGAGTCGAACACGCGTTCGATTCAAACATCGGGGGTTTGCCTGTTTGGCGTATTCCGAACATTATGGGGCATTCATGGGAACTTTGAGTGCCCCATAATGCATTCCAATGGCAGGGGAAATGCCGCCTGCTGATTGGTCAAAACATGCACATGACCTGCATGCTTTGGCCAATCACAGAGTGCTCTGCTGTGAGAGATATGATTGGCAAAAGGCAGGGTGCCTTTAGCCAATCACTGCTCAGCAGCCTCAATCCACGCCCCACACTATATAAAGCCACTTTTACAGCGGCTCTATGTAGTGTGAATAATGGTGGATAGAGAGACAGTGAGCTTAGGTAGCGGCATGCAGGCAGTTTAGTATAGCTAGCTGTGCATTGTGAAAAACATATAGATAGATAGGGCGATCTATATACAGTCAGTTAGTACATGCAGTTTAGTGTAGAGTGAAATATATACTAGATAGATAGATAGATAGATAGATAGATAGATAGATAGATAGATAGATAGATAGATAGATAGATAGATAGATAGATAGATAGGGCAATCTATATACAGTCAGTTAGTGCAGGCAGTTTAGTGCAGAGTGAAATATATACTACTAGATAGATAGATAAAAATAGAACAAAACAAAAGGATTGGGACTTTAAATGACACATGTGGTGGGAAAATATAAGGATGGATCATGATTAAAATGTTATTAAAGAATTCATATCAATACAGATTAATATATTGCATAAATCAGTAACCAGGGATAAAGATAATAACATGAATGTACAGTGTCAATTAGAACAACAGCATGATTGTACAGCATTAAATCATTTCTATATATGATACTGAATTCATAAATAGAAATAAAAATAAAATTCCCTGAGCCATCCATTAACGTGTATACAAACAATTGGTTGTACACAGATGGTAATCTGTGTGATGCCATGGCTTTATGATGCCCCATTAGGGAGTTGCCCCAATGACATCATTTAAAAAGATACTAGGGTAAAACATAGTAAGCATTTGGTAGCTCTACGCATTTTGTGATCTAAAATCACTCATCATAAAGCCATATAAACCACACATATATGGTTTATCAAGATGTGTAGTAATTACTAACAGCTGTTATTAAGAGTGACCAACATATGTGTATAGACAATTCTATGAGTGGGTTTGTCTTTAATGATAATAAGCGATGGGGGGGGGGGGCATTTCCTTTGTTGGTTTCTATTGGTGTAATGTTGTAAATATTGCTTGTTCATATCTTGATAATAAAGTGTATTTAACCATCTCAATACCGAGCCTGTTTTTGGGGTTTGGTGTTTACAAGTTAAAAACTGTTTTTTCTGCTATAAAATTACTTAGAACCGCCAAACATTATATATATATTTTTTTTTCTAACACCCTAAAGAATAAAATGGCGGTCATTGCAAAACTTTATGTCACACCGTATTTGCGCAGTGGTCTTCCAAGTGGGATTTTTTTGGGGAAAAATTCAGTATTTTGAGTTAAAAAATAAGAAAACAGTAAAGTTTGGCCAATTTTTTTTTCCATATTGTGAAAGATAATATTACGCCGAGTAAAATGATACCCAACATGTCATGCTTCAAAATTGCGTCTGCTCGCGGAATGGCGACAAACTTTGCAACTAAAAAATCTCCATTGGCGATGTTTAAAAAATTCTACATGTTAGCAGTTTTGAGTTATAGAGGAGGTCTAGTGCTAGATTTATTGCTCTCACTCTAACGATCGCGGCAATACCTCACATGTGTGGTTTGAACACCATTTTCATATGCGGGCGGGACTTAAGTATGTGTTTGCTTTTGCGCGCGAGCTCGCGGGGGCAGGGCGCTTTAAATTTTTACATTTTTTTTTTCAATTATTTATTTTACTTTTTATTTTTACAGTGTTCTTTTTTTTAAAAAAAAATGTATCACTTTTATTCCTATTACAAGAAATGTAAACATTCCTTGTAATAGAAAAAAGCATGACAGGACCTCTTAAATATGAGATCTGGGGTCAAAAAGACCTCAGATCTCATATTTACACTAAAATGCAAAAAAAAAAAAAAATAATTTGAAAACATGACAGACCAAAAAAAAAAAAGGGCCCTTTAAGACCGTTGGGCGGAGATGACTTCTGACGTAATTTCCGCGCTGCTGTGTTATGGAGCTGAGTGAGCAGCTTCAGCTGCTCAGTCGGCTCACTGACACTGGGGGGCAGATCCCATCATCTCCGCCGGCGGGTCCGGTAAGCCGCGGAGAAGAAGGGAAAGCGGCGGGGGGGCACCTCTCCCGCCGCTGATAAAAGTGATCTCGTGGTGAATCTGCCGCTAAGACCACTTTTATCATTTTCAGAATCGCTTCCTGAAAAAAAAGATATCTGAATGGTGTCTGTAGCTGCAGGCACCATTCCGATATCTCCACTCAAATTTGCGATGCCATATGACGTGACTCTGAGTGAAGTGGTTAAGATACTGAACCAGGAAATAGAGAACGAGTGATGTATTATATTCTGTGTCCATGTGTTGACTTTGGTCTGCTTCGCTCCCCACACAATTCTGTGTGTGTGTGGGGTGAGGAAGAGAAAGTGCTGGCACAAGTTAATATAGGAGTAATATATAGGGAATAATTCTTAATGATAGAAAGATATTATTAACTTGTTGTAAAGTTAGGTTGTGTAACCTTTCAGTGGTGTCAGAAGATTGGGTAGGTAGAGGCCACCTTTTTGGTTGCCCTCCTATAGCGGACTCATAGTATTTTTGTGAGGTTGGACGTGGCCATTTGGGGTCCATGTGATAAGCTATTTTACTGCATATTGTCGCACTCAATTGCCCGCCCTTCTCGGACAAGAGCCTCAAGCGCTATTGTAGTGCTGAGAGAAGCACTGGAGCTTGGAACCTGTGCAGGCATTGGAGCTTAGAGCTCATGCAGAAACCACGAAGCTTGGAGCTTTTGTGTGACCACAAAGCTTGGAGCTTGTGGGGATATTAAGAAGCCTAGGCAGGTAGGGATATGTCATGGAGAGACATAAGTAAGATTGGGAACTCTCTTCCACACACCCAGACAATACAGTAATAAGTGTTTATGTTTGTGTGTTTGTGAATAGCCTTAACGTGATAAAGGTTTATTTTATTCATGCAACTAGTAAGTGTTAAGTAACTTTATTGATAAGTTTCTAGGGACTGTTAGGGGGCACCACGTTTCTCTGCAAAAGTTTGCCTGCCCGGGATCTTGCAAATGGCAGTAGGCAGTTGAAAGAGTCAGTATAGGAGCTGCCCACTGATCCAACAATTCTGGAAGAGTGTTCATGATATATGCACAAGAGTTACCTCCTATTCCCTAGACTTTTCAGTTGTGCAGCTCATACTACACCACTCACCCACACCAGTCCACATCTACCGTAAATCATTACTGATACACCTTATTAATGCTGCCAAGATGTGCATCCCTGTACTTTGGAATAGGCCACATGCCCCAACTATCTCTGAATGGATAAAAAGAGTAAACAGGATAGCTGAAATGGAAGAACTGATCCACACAGCAAATTACTCCCCATCTAAATTTTCACACAAGTGGGCCTGTTGGATCCACTTCCGCACCACTGACGAATACAAGAGACTAGCAACCTAAATGACCAAATACACACCTTACTGATACGACTTGACTATGGTGAACTTGTCAATCGGACTGAGCACTTTCACTACGCACATCCCTGGACCTCACTGCCACTCCCCTAAGGGAGAATTGAGCTAGAGAAGCCACATTTAGAAAGCGGAAATCCAGGAAGAATCCACGGAACCACCTACCATACTTCTACTGTACAAGCCAAAAGTGATTGCTATATCGCCGGGCAGAAACGCCTGATGGAGACCAAGAGGATCCCTCTTACCCTCTCTACCCTCCTTCTCCATCCCTTCATCACCCTCTCCCATCCCTAACCCCCTCTACATTTTAAGTTTGTGCATGTTCCCATATTAGCATGGCTTTCACTATGAGCCACCCTCCATTGGCTTCCTTATTAGGCCAACTAGACTCCCATCATGCTGGCAATGGGCTGCCCACAATAGTTTTTCCATAGGCTATCATAATATGTCACACAATATCCTAGGCAACCCTCAGACCCACCTTCATAAACACACTTCTACCTTGGCAGCCCCTAAACAACATCCATGGATACCCTTCAGATTTTACACAAGTTCCTCCAGCGTCACACTGGATGAACACCATCCTTTTCAATTACACCCTTTTGAAGGCTAATTGCTACCTAGACACTTCAAGGCAGGCCTTTTAAACGAACGTAGGACATGAAAGCCTTAAATGACACCACCCCGTACACTCTCAGTAAACACATGGTTAAGTAGAACTGGAGGAGACTGGTATAGATTAGAACCGGGGGGGTGGGCGGCCGTCCCTTCCCCACACAGTTTGATCCCAGATGGGGTGTGGGGGAGGGGGCAAGCTGCATCCACCCACCCGCAACAACTATAGGCTGCTCCTGTCTTGGGCGCGTGGGTAGACCCTCAATTGACTATCACCTCAGGGCAGGAAAGCAACCCCATATCTCTCTCCCTACCATGCCTCACAATGGGTCACAGAGAGGTACAAAAGCTTACAATGTCTTAGGACATATTTGTTACTGATTGTATGGAACTTATATGCATATCTTGTAATGTTTAAATTTTCAATAAAATTCTTATTGGAAAGAGTCAGTATAGCGTATTTTTGAGTGTGACAACTTTAGGTCTTGAGAGAGATGCCTGGCTGGTTGATCACCCTAGCCAGTGAGTAGTTGTGCTCTCAGAAATACATAAGGCTAGCTCGCATTATCTGTTTATTTTTCCTTCTAAGATGAAGGATTCCTTAGATAAATAGAGGGTCTCACATTTATCTATAGTATCATTTAGGGTATTAAGAAAATATATATTTATACAGAAATTATGGAAGGAAAGGGTTAATGTCATGAAAGCTAAAATTAAAGAAATAACTAAAATGAGCAAGCAAAAAGATGAAGTGCTGAAGAGAGTAAAAAAGAAAGTTGCTGAAAATAAGAACATATATTAGACATGAGGAAAGTCTTTTTAAAACTCAGACAGTTGAGAGGTCAATATCCCTCCCTTTTGACCAGGAGAGAGTTAATTCTCTCTCCCCTGATTGTGAAGAGTCACAGGTAGAGTTGAGCGAACACGAACTGTAAAGTTTGGGTTCATACTGGACTTTAGGGTGTCCGTGTCCCGAACCCGGACATTTGAGAAAAAGTCTGAGTTCGGGTATTTTTTCATGCCTTTTGAATAGCTGCAGGGCAGCCAATCAACAAGCGTTTCACTTGTTTGCCCTTAGAAGCCATCACATCCATGCCTACTAATGGCATGGCTGTGATTGGCCAGTGCATCACGTGACCCAGCCTCTATATAAGCTGGAGGGAGAGGATCCTGCTGCTACTGTGAAAACACAACACAAACATGTAACCTCTTGTGCACCCTGGGAGCTGGATGGAGAGAATGTGGGGGCATTGAATCAGTCTGTCATCCGTGGACCATGGGTGGAAAGTCCAAGGTGTCTATTGAGGTCTCAGAAGGTGAAATGCTGGCTTTAGACGGCTGCAGGCTCTGAAAAGAGCTAGAAGGAATTCTGTACAGACATAGAACAGAAAAAGAGCAGCAGTATAAAAACATCTTGACAAATGGCAACTCAAAAGATAAAAGAGTTGTCGGCGCATGTGTGGCAATAGGCCTTGTGTAGAGGTTCATCCACTCCTTTCAGAAGGATGGGCTACAGGCGGGGAACACTGGTGGCTGCTGGTACTGGCTGAACTGGTGGCTTCCAGCACTTCCAGAAACTCAGATGGGGCTCAGGAACCGCCGCTGACGTCACTACCGGATGCAGGGTGAAGAGGGAGGTGCTTGTGTTTGGAGCATTCGTGCTCCTTACTCAGGCAATAGCCATCAGGTAGCTCAGAACAGGTCACTCAGGAACACGGGAATGCTGTAGAACGGACAGCACTTGCCTCCTGGTGCTGTCCTACTTAAACGGCCGCTATTGGCTCCATTAGCGCGCGCACGTGAACATGCACGGGAGGCCAGAAAGGGTCAGGAATGTCCTTTTTCCTAACAGAAGGTCATGCAAGTGATGTGTGCAGTTTGGAGGAAAAGGTGGTGGTCGCACAGAGGCACCAGCACAGCAAAAGAGGAAGCAGGTTGGAAAAGCGGAGCAACAGTCTCTTATACTTTTTGATGACTCTGCTGGTGTGCATTCCATGGGCCATCCACATAGCCCTGCCCCAGAAGTGGAAGACATTGAGTGCACCGATGCCCAACAACTTCTGTTTCAGGATGAGGACATGGAAACACAAACGCAGCACATCTCTGATGATGACAAATCTGCTGAGGCTTTCTACAGTGTGCAGACTGAAAAGGAGGGCAGTGGTGAAGAGTGGGTGGAAGATGATGTGGAGGATGATGAGGTCCTAGACCCCGCATGGAATGAAGGTCATGCGAGTGACGTGTGCAGTTTGGAGGAAGAGGTGGTGGTCACACAGAGGCACCAGCGCAGCAAAAGAGGAAGCTGGTTGCAAAAGTGGAGCAAGCTTCCCCTAGACAGTAGGCCTGCTACTACCCACCGAACCCAGGGACCTAGCACACCAAAGGCAGCTCAAAGGAGTTCCCTGGCATGGCAGTTCTTCAGACAATGTGCTGACGACAAGACATGAGTGGTTTGCATGCTGTGCAATGAGAGCCTGAAGCGAGGCATACATGTTCTAAACCTGAGCACAACCTGCATGACCAGGCATCTTCATTCAAAGCACGAGCTGCAGTGGAATAAGCACCTCAAGATCCAAGAAAGGTTTTGTGCTCCTCCTGCTTCCTCTTCTGCTGCTGCCTTGGCCTCTTCCTCCATCTCTACAGTGCCATTGTCACATGCCACCCAGCAAACAGACGATGTGACAGCAACGCCACCATGTCCGCCACCGTCCCCAAGCATTTCCACACCATGGTCCCATGGAAGCTTACAGCTGTCCATCTCCCCAACACTGGAGAGAAAGAGGAAGTACCCCCTACCCACTCGCGATCCCTGGCCCTGAATGCCAGCATTTCAAAATTCCTGGCCTTTGAAATGCTGTCATTCCGTCTGGTGGACTAGGACAGTTTTAAAAACTTGATATCGGTGGCTGTCCCACAGTACGTGGTTCCCAGCCGCCACTACTTTTCCAGATGAGCCATCCCTTCCCTGCACAAACAAGTCGGGGACAGGATCAAGTGTGCACTGCGCAACGACATCTGTGGCAAGGTCCACATAACCACTGATACGTGGACCAGTAAGCATGGGCAGGGACGCTATATCTCGCTAACTGCACACTGGGCAAATGTAGTGGCAGGTGGGCCTGAGGCGGATAACAGTTTGGCGGATGTCCATTCGCCACCGAGGTTTGCAGGGCATTTCTCTTTGCCCCCTGTTGCCTCCTCCTCCTACTCCGCTTCCTCCTCCTCTACCACCTCCTCATCCGGTCAGCGTAACACCTTCACCACCAACTTCAGCACATCCAGGGGGAAACGACAGCAGGTTGTTTTAAAACTGATATGTTTGGGGGATGAACCCCACACTGCGCAGTAGCTGTGGTCCGGCATTGAACAACAGACCGATGAGTGGTTGTTGCCACTGAGCCTCAAGCCTGGCCTGGTGGTGTGCGATAATGGACGAAATCTCGTAGCAGCGGCCTAGCCGCAAATCCCTTGCCTGGCGCATGTGCTGTATTTGGTGGTGCAGAAATTTCTAAAAAACTACCCGGATATGTCAGAGCTGCTGCAGAAAGTGCGGGCTATCTGTGCGCGCTTTTGACGTTTTCACCCTGCTGCTGCTCGCCTGTCTGCACTGCAGGGGAACTTCGGCCTTCCCGCTCACTGCCTCCTATGCGACGTGCCCACAAAGTGGAACTCCACCTTGCACATGCAGGAGAGACTGTGCGAGCAGCAGCAGGCAATAGTGCAGTTTCAGATGCAGCACGCATGGGTCAGTCGCTCTGTGGAACAGCACCACTTCACCACCAACGAGTGGGCCTCCATGCGAGACCTGTACCATATTGCGGTGTTTCCAGTACTCCACCAACATGGCCAGTGCTGATGACGCTGTTCTCAGCGTTACTATTCCACTTCTATGTTTCCTTGAAAAAACACTTCGGGTGATGATAGAAGAGGATTTGGCACAGGAGGAGGAGGAAAAGGGGTCATTTCCACGGTTATCAGGCCAGTCATTCACAAGTGGCTTGGAGGGTGGGTTCCTGCACCAGCATAGGCCAGATAAAAAATTTGCAAGCCAGGGCACAGTTCTGGAGGATGAGGAGGACGAGGATGATGAGGAGGAGGAACCGTGTTCACAGCAGGGTGGCACCCAACGCAGCTCGTGGGCATCACTGGAGCGTGGCTGGGGGGATACGGAGGACACAGATGATACACCTCCCACAGAGGACAGCTTGTCTTTGCCTCTGGGCAGCCTAGCACACATGAGCAACTACATGCTGCAGTGCCTGTGCAACGACAGCCGAGTTGCCCACATTGTAACTTGTGCTGATTACTGGGTGGCCACCCTGCTGGATCCCCATTACAAGGACAATGTGCCATCCTTAATTCCCTCACTGGAGCATGATTGGAAGATGCGTGACTACAAACGGGCACTGGTAGACGCTCTGCTGAGGGCATTACCAAATGACACCGGGGGCTCAGTGGAAGCACAAGGCAAAGGCTGAAGAGGAGGAAGAGGTCGTCAACGCAACTGTGGCACCGCCGGCACCTCAGAAGGCAGGGTTAGCATGGCCAAAATGTGGAAAAGCTTTGTCAGCAGCACGCCACAACAAACAGGACCACCAGCTGATAGTCAACGTCTTAGCAGGAGGCAGCATTTCAGCAACATGGTGGAACAGTATGTGTGCACATCCTTACACGTACTGCCTGATGGGTCTGCCCCATTCAACTTCTGGGTCTCCAAATTGGGCACATGGCCTCAGCTTGCCCTTTATGCCTTGGAGGTGCTGGCCTGCCCTGCAGCCAGTGTATTGTCTGAACGTGTGTTTAGCACAGCAGGGGGTCTTATCACAGACAAGCACAGCCGCCTGCCCACAGCCAATGTGGACAAGCTAACGTTTATTGAAATGAACCAGGCATGGATCCAACAAGACTTGTCTGTACCTTGTGCAGAATAGCCATTTATACCGGCCTCACACAGCTATTGGTATACTTAAGTGAACGTATCCTGTTTTTTTTAATATGTCCCAATATTTTGGGGGCTACCCCAATTAGAAAAACTACCCAAACAAACAAAAAACTGTGTTGGCTACCTCCTCCTCCTCCTCCACTGCCACTTCCCCCACCTACACCGCCACGGTCATCGCCTCCTCAACCACACTCCACATCCACCTCCTCCTCCATTTTTCATTTTTTTAATGTGATTTTAAGTTATTTCCCTATCCACATTTGTTTGCAGAGCAATTTCCCTACTTCTACCCCCATTTTGCAGCCCTCTAGCCCTTTCCAGGACTTTTTTAGAGCCATTTTTGTGCCCAAAGGTTCGGGTCACCATTGACTTCAATGGGGTTTGGGGTCAAGTTCAGATCAAGTTTGGGGCCGAACTCGAACTTTTTTGTGAAGTTCGGCCGAACCCGTTGTCTGCTCAACTCTACTGTTTACCTTTTTGCATATTATTTGGAACATGTATATATTTGTGGCACTTTTTGAATATCATGAACATTTTTTTGCACATATGATTTTTTTGCATTATTGTGTTTAACTATTTGTTTATCATTACTTTGTGTGTAGTATTTGGGGCACTACTTAGGTGGCAGGCAGCAACCTAATCAGGTTACCTTTCCAGTAGCATGGTTTTATAGTGCTTAGTTTTATCCCTACCCCAGTTGCTGAACCGTAAAAAAAAAAATACTGTCCCAGCCATCCACATGCTCAGCGTCTTAAAGCTAGCTTGGCCAAATTGGTAGCACTTACAACTGCTGTGTTTTCAGCTAGTAGACTCTGCCCCCTTTTGTGAATTTGTGGAATGTGCAGTCCCACAGTGGCAGGTTCCCAAAATAAATTTATTTTCACTTAAGGCCATTCCAACTCTCTACTGTCATGTTAAAGGCAATGGTTTGGGCTTGTTGGACAGGGTGATGAGCAGCAGGGTTCATATTACCACTGACTCATGGTCCAGCAGGCATGGTCACGGACATTACCTTTCCTTCATGGTGCACTGGGTAACTCTGCTGGCAGCTGGGAAGGATACAGGACAGGGTTCAGTGTTGGAGCTAGTTCTGCTACCACGCCTTAAAAAATCTGGTGGTGATTTTGCCACATCCGCCTCCTCCACCCCCTTCTCTTATTCTGCCTCCGTGGCCTCTTCTGCAGAATTGTCCTCTGAACCTGCAGTGCTCCCTAAGAGTTCAAGGGGCTATGCAAGCAGTCAGGCTAAAAGATGCCATGTGGTGCTTGAGTTAGTCTGTCTTGGGGACAGGAGCAAGACTGGAGCAGAGATTCTGTCAGCTCTGGGGGGCAGGCTCAGAGGTGGTTGACACCATGGCAGCTTGAGCCAGGAATGGTTGTATGCGACAATGGCACCAACCTTCTCTCTGCCCTCAGACAGGGACACTTGACACATGTTCAATACTTGGCACATGTCTTGAATTTGGTGTAGCAGCATTTCTTGATCAGGTACCTAGGCTTACCAGATATCCTGAGGCAGGTCAGAAAAGTCTGTGGTCATTTCCGGCATTCATACAATGCCAGTGCCCGGCTGGCTGACATTCAGTGGGAATTCAACCTGCCAACCAACCGCCTCATTTGTGACATGCCCACCAGGTGGAACTCAACATTGCCAATGCTGCAGCAGCTGCATGCACAGAAGAGGGCCATCAATGAGTATCACTGTTAGCATGGCACCAGGACAGGCTCAGGGGAGCGTTGCTTCTTTTCACTACATCAGTGGCTACTGATCAAGGATGCATGCACTGTCCTGTCACCATTTGAGGAGGCCACAAGGAAGGTGATCAGTGACAATGCATGCATTAGTGACACTGACACTCTAATATTCCCTCTGGAGCACACACTTCATGGAATCATGGACAGGGCACTTGAGCAGAGCCGCCAAACACACAGGAGGAGGAGGATTGTGTCAGCATAGATGTGGAGGATAACACGCAGCAGTCTTAAAGGGATCATGGTTTTCAGTCCCCAGACACCCAAGGAGTTGTATGTCGATGGGAGGAGGTAGCTCCTGATAATTGCATCCTCAGTGACCCAGAGGACACTCATGTCTCCTCCAACTTACGCTGCATGGGCTTTCTGATTCTGAAAAGCCTGCAAAAAGACCCTAGGATTCATGGTATCAAGGAGAGGGATCATTACTGGCGGGCAACCCTTCTTGATCCACATTACAAGGGTAAAGTTGTAGAGCTCATCCTGCCTGCTCAGAGGGAGCAGAGGAAACATATTCAGGATACCTTGAAGAAAGGTTTGTGCAAGGCCTTTCCAAACCCTGGCAGGCTACCATGTCCTGGTGCTGGACAACGTGTTTCTGAAATTTCGGTCATTCAGAGGCAGAGCGGTGGAGAAGGTGGCTGGCTGACTGATGCCTTTAAAAAAATTTCAGTCCTCAGTGCCCAGGCCTGATAGGTTCAAGAAACCATAATCAGCGTCTGCATTATATGGTGCAGGAATATATAGGGGCCAGAGCAGACTTGTAGACCTTTCTAACTGAGCAGCCACTGAGTTACTGGGTCTTGAGGATGGACCACTGGCCGGAACTTGCTTAATTTGCAATTGAGCTACTGGCCTGTCCTGCATCCAGCGTGCTTTCTGAACGGACATTCAGTGCTACTGGAGGGTTCCTAACTGATCAAAGAGTGTGCCTGTCCACAGACTCGGTTGAGAGGCTTACTTTTATAAAAATGATTTAGTCCTGGATCAGCAGCTATCAAGCCCCTGATGCTGATGCAACTGATTAAATTTGCTAGGGATCTGGGATCCCTTTAAGACTGCCACTGCTCCTATTCCTCCTGTCCATAATCTAGAACAATATTTTGTGTTTAGGGCACCACCAACACCCAAGCCCCAATTTTTCTGCACCTGTTTTACAGGGGCATGCCATCACAATTTTTAAACTAATTTACAACAGCAGGGCCTATTCCTGCGCCCAAAAAGAGTAACTGCAGGGGTTACAGTGTTCTGGCACCACCAACACCCAAGGCCCAATTTTTTGGCACCTGTTTGAATGGGGCATGTCATCACAATTTTTAAACTAATTTAAAACAGCAGGGCCCATTCCTGCACTCAACAAGAGTACTGCAAAAGTTTACAGTGTCCTGGCACCGCCAACACCCAAAGGCCCAATTTTTCAGCAACGTTTTGACTGGGACATGTCATCACAATTTTTAAACTAATTTACAACAGCAGGGACCATTCCTGCTCCCAACAAAAGTACTGCAAGGGGTTACAGTGTTCTGGCACTGCCAATACCCAAGGCCCAATTTTTTGGCACCTGTTTGACTGAGGCATGTCATCACAATTTTTGTAATAATTTGCAACAGCAGGGCCCGCGCGTCATTTTTTTTTAACTTTGGCACGGTTTTCCCCTTAAAATCCATACCAGACCCTAAGGGCCACACAATTGTTTTTTATTTTGGGCGGGGTTCCCCTTAAAATACATACCAGACCTGAAGGGTCTTTTACGGACTTTGGGGGAGAACGCTGCACAATTTAAAAAAAAAATTCAGAATGGGGTTCCCCTTAAAATCCATACCAGACCTGAAGGGCCTGGTATGGACTGTAGGGGGAGGGGGGTGGGCAACTCAATGCTTATCAGTGATTTTATCTATATTGCTGGGAACTGGCAATACATTACAGTCGCAAGTATTTTTTTTTTCTCAACAATATATTTTTATTGAGTTTTGCAATTAACAAGACAAAACAAAACAAAAAAAAATGCACATAGTAGATACTGAATCAGAAATATGCTGATGAGATAACAGCGATGGTTATGAACATATAAATTACAATATCAGTTTTGGTTGCTGATGGTGAAGGGAATCCAGTCTTTCCATGCCTGGTCAAATTTTTGACCTTGTTGGTCCTAATAGCAATTGTTCTTTCATATGTGTGATTAAGTTTTACGATAGCTAAAAGTTTGGGGATAAGGATTTATGCCATTTCTTTGTAATTAGGGACTTAGCTGCTAGTAAAATTTGAAGTGTGGTGATGCGATGTTGTGTGGGGATATTTTCGATGCCTAAATTTAAGAGAGCTAAGGCTGGATTAGGTAAGGATAGTACTCCAGTAATTTCAGATATCAGGTGAAATGTTTGGTTCCAAAAGCTAGTTAGATTCTTGCACATCCACAAAATGTGGAAAATAGTGCCTACCTGTCCACACTCTCTCCAGCATAATGGGGAGTGATTTGGAAAGAATTTAGCTAGCCTGAAGGGAGTATAATACCACCTGGTCATTATTTTTTGTGCTAATTCCCAATGATTAGTGCAGTGCTAGATCGAGTATGAGTATCGTTCCAGGGTGTCAAGTGCAGGTGTGGAATGATAATATTCAAAGCTTCAAGTGGGGTCAATATGTTAGCATTAGGGACATTGTATACTGAGACTTTTGTCAAGGTCCTCCACGCTCTCACTGATGTCTGTACTGTGAGGGGGAGTGATGAAAGATTCAGAGGCACCCAGCTGTCAGCCAAGAGGAGCGACTTGAAGTTGTTCATTTTAGATAAGTGTAGTTCAATGTCGGTCCACACTACGTCAGGTGATGGGTGGAACCAGTGTTTTATTTGGGATAGTAGGGATGCGTAGTAATAATCCCAGAGATTTACAAAGCCCACATCTCCAGCCTTTTTGTTTTTAGTTAGGTGGGCCATAGAGCACCTAGCCTTTTTATTTTGCCAGACAAATTTCTTGAGGAGGGGTTGATATGTCTTTTGTGTATGGTTAGAGGTATAGTCCTAAAAAGTTACAGTATTTGGGGCAAGATCATCATCTTAAAGGAAGCTAATCTACCCAACCAAGATATCTGGAATAGTGATTGAGTTCTTGGGTAATTTTTGCTATGAGGGGGGTGAAGTTGGCTGATAGTAATAGATGTCGAGGATGTTAGGTGGATACCTAAGTATGGAATACTTTTATCTTCCCATTTGTATGGTAGGTTTATCATCAATTGTTCCTTACTAGGTTTTGGAATACCCATGTCTAGTATTAGTGATTTAGTGTAATTCACTTTATAATATGAAATGGCACCAAATTTAGCAAGTATTTGGTGGGCTTGGGGTAGAGATATCTCGGGCCGGGTGAGAATCAGAATCACGTCGTCTGCGAAAAGATTAATGACATGTGACTTTTCCTTAAAGCTGAAATCTGTGATGTGCAGGTTAGACCTTATAGTTTCTGCGAGGGGCTCAATCATCAGATTAAATATTGAGGGAGACAGGGGGCAACCCTGTCTGGTACCATTTGTGATAGGGAAAGATTTTGAGAGAAGACTGGAGGAGTAGACCTTGGCAGATGGTTTGGAGTAGAGAGCCTGTATAGCAGTGAGAATGAACCTGAGAATACAAATTTTTGTAGTACTTTGGTCATATATAATCAGTGGACCCGGTCGAACACCTTCTCTGCGTCTATGGATAGAAGCAGAGAAGGCGTTCTTGTAGATTCTGCATAGTTGATAATATTTAATATATGTCTGGTTGCGTCTGGTTGCGTCTGATGCTTGTCTGCCCGTGGTGAACACCGTTTGGTCAGGGCTGACCAATGACGGAAGGACATGTATGAGGCGTTTGGCTAGAATTTTTGCATAGACCTTTACATCAGTGTTCAATAAGGATATCAGCCTAAAATTGGCCTGAGTGGTTGGGTCTTTGCCCGGTTTGGGTAAGGTAACAATATTGGCCGATAGCATCTCTGCTGTGAAGGATGCTGATTGAGCTGCTTCAGAATATAGTTTAGTCAGATATGGGGCTAAGATCTGGGAGAAGCATTGGAAGTACTCATTGGTAAGTCCATCTGGGCCAGGTGATTTGTTAGGAGGAAGCGAGTTGATTGTCATAATTATCTCTGTTTCAGTAAACAGGGAATTTAAGAGATGTAGTTGGTCGGGGGTAAGGGTGGGGAGATGAATTTGTTTCAAGAAGCTATCAATGTCGTCTGTTTTGGGTTGTGGGGTAGTAGGGTCATCCTTTAGGTTGTATAGTGCTTCATAGAAGTCAGCAAATGCATCTGCTATGTGTTTGGGGTTAATCAATTTTTGTTTTGTAAACGGATGGAAGATGAAAGGTAGTCTAGTTTTGGTGTTGCGTGTTTTCAGTCTGTTTGCTAGTAGTTTTCCTGCTTTGTTGTTATTAGCATAGTAGTTTAGTTTGAGACGTCTAAGGTATTGGTCATGTTGGTCAATTAAGAGATTTCTTAGTTCATAAAGCAAGGACATTAGGGAATTGGAGCGGGCCTCAGAGGGGGACTTTTTGTTCTCAAGCTCTAAGTCATGTATGTTTTTAAGAAGGGATGATAGTTTCTTATTGTATTGTTTTTTCCTCCTGGAGCACATCTGTATAATAATTCCCTGCATATAAGCCTTGTGAGCACTCTACAAGGAAAAAACACCCATGTCAGGAGAATCATTAATGACAAAGTACTCTTGGAGGTGTTGTGAGAGCTTTGATTTGTTATCTGGAGTTTGGATAATTGAATTGTTGCACCGCCATATGAACCTCTGGGAGCAGGCATTCTCTTCCTCCAGTGTTATTGTTACTGCAGCATGGTCTGACCATGTGATATCAGAAATAGAGGAAGAGGATGCCTGCTGAAGCAACCACCACTCTGCAAAGAATTAGTCAATTCTAGTGTAAGTTTGGAACCTGGATGAGAAAAAGGTGTAGTCTCTCTCCTCTCCATGAAGACATCTCCAAATATCATAAAGGCCCTCAGAATGAATAAGGTTGCCCAATGTTGGGCGTCGACCGTTGTGGGTGGTTGTTGTGTCTAATTTGGGATCAGCAAGCATGTTAAAGTCCCCACAGATGAGTAGATGTCCAGATTGTACAGATTTGATCTTTTTGTGTAGCTTTCTAAAAAAATCGAAGTTGCCTCACATTCGGTGCATAGACATTCACCAGGGTATAAGGTATCGAGTTTATCGAGCACACCAAGATGATATATCTACCCTCGGGGTCAAGGATGCTATTCCCCAAGGAAAAGGAAAGAGTATTCCTGATAGCAATTAGGACTCCCTTTTGCTTTTCAGGTGCACTAGCTTTAAATACAATGGGGTAAGATGGGTGAGTACATTTTGTTGAGGTGTTGATATGAGTTTCTTGAATGTTCACAACATCTGCCAACTGTTTTATGGCTTCTGACCACATGGAGCGGCGTTTAGCCGGATGGTTCAGTCCATTCACGTTAAGTGACAGAAATTTTAGGCCCATTTCTTATGGTTGAAACCGATTGGATGTGGGGTTAGCTTATGGGCTGGAGTGGTGCTGGCTTGAAAGACGTTAATCTGGGTCAAAAGTATTTGTGGAGGAATGAATGTGGGAGTATACGGTTTGTAATTGTAGAGGTATAAATTTGCATTCATACTTGTTGCATCTTGATAGTCACCAAAAGTTCCAACATGGTTGCTTCGATTTACTGTGAACAGTTCCTGATGTTGAGCAATAACTAGTTTAACAAAAAAACAACAACTGGGTAAAAAAGTGAGACATTTATTTGAGGATAAGGGGCTCGGGCAAGAAATGTTGCCAAGCATACGGAGGGTTGAGAATCACTTTCTTGTAATCCTCACTCTCCGGGAGAAAGGTGTTGGTGTTTTAAATTAGTTGAAGCCGAACAAGTTAGGTAGGAAGAGATTGATGTTTCTCTGGAACATTCTTCCAATTTGAGTCAGCCTTGGGTGGTCCGCTTAGTCTTTGATCTGTTGATGGTGGTTCAGGTATGATATCCCAGCGTCACAGCAGATTGAGGCCCTCTTCCAAGGTATTGATATAAGATGTGGAGCCTTGATGATTGATTTCCAGTTTTGCCGTATACTTCCATTTATATTGTATGTTGTGTTTCCTTAAGGCCTTGGTAATTGAAATAAGATTTTTGCGTCTTTGTAGAGTAAACTGGGATAGGTCCGGTAGCAACTGGAATGTTTTAGCTTGTGCTGGCAAAGAATCAGGTTTTATGAAGGCTGTAAGTAAGTTGCTCTTTCACTTGGAAGAAGTGCACTCTTATGATGACATCCCTAGGAACGTCTTTAGGGAGAAAGGATGGTTTGGGTAACCGGTGGATCCTGTCGATAGTCAGATCCGTGGACGTTAAAGATGGGATTACTGCAGCGAAGAGGTCTTTTGCAAACTGAGGAAGTTGTGCATTAGAGACTGATTCTGGAACTCCTCTAATTTTTAAGTTGTTTCTCCTGGATCTGTCTTCTGAATCTGATAATTTTTCTTTAATCCAGGATATGTCGTCTGCTTGAGCTGTGTATGCATCTATTAGAGTATTGTAATTATCTGTAAAGTCACATAGGGATCTTTCAACGTGGTCAACGCGTTCCCCCAGCTCATGAATCTCACATTTTGTCTGCTGGACATAAGTTACCATATCGTGTTGGACAGATGCTCTAAGGGATATTAGCATGTCTTTCAACATGGTGTCAGATACTGGCTGACCGCTCGTTGGGAATGTAGCGATTGGGTCTGGAGCAGGAACGTTCGGGGTTTTCCCTTCGTTCGTGGCATTCAGGGTTTTCCCTTCGTTCGTGCCCGCTTCCATGTACATATCATCGGATGTGTCCCCATCGTCCTCCCTGCGGGGTTTGGATTTGGCCGGGCTGCAAAAGGGGGGGGAATCTAGCACCCATAGTGGAGTTTCCACTCACCGCCTCGGTGTAGCTCTGTCCTCACTGGTTCTGCCCTGAGTGGCCTGCTGTAGGCCTCAAGCCATGAGCTCCGTCTCCGCCATCTTGAAGGGATCTCCGGGCTGTCTGTGGGAAGTATCCCGTCAGTTTTTGTGGTTGTGGCTGTTCTCTTTTGCGGCGTGGCATGCCTGGGGCTTCTGGAGAATCTGTGGAGGATTGCATGCCGCTTTAGGAGTGATCAGGGTTCGGCTTCTGTCGATTTCTCCCGGTGTGTGTGAGGAGCACTCAGCTCAAGCGTCCATCTTGCCGGATGGTAGCCAGCCACGAGTGGTTTTAAATGACAATTTTGCCTATACGAATGTAATTTTGCTCTGGCACTGTTCTAAACATCACAGAGGTGTGCCCTTTTACGGGAAGACTAAGGGGACCCCCCCAGGCACAATATTTAACCACTTCTCTTTAGGTGGACGTCTATTGACGTCCTGCCCTTGAGAGGTGATATCTGAACGGTGCCTGCAGCTGCAGGCACCATTCAGATATTGTTTTTTTCTGCAGGCGATTCTGTGTTTGATAAAAGTGGTCTTAGCAGCGGATTCGCTACAAGATCACTTTTATCAGCAGAGGGGGGTGCCCACCCCCTCCTTCTGCTTTCCCGTCATTTCCGCTGCTTACCGGACCCGCCGGCAGTGGCAGAGATGATTGGATCTGTCCCCCCCAATGTCCATGAGCCGACTGAGCGGCTGAAGCCGCTCACTTGACTCCATAATATGGCAGGGCGGAAATTACGGCAGAAGTCATGTCCGCCCAATGGTCTTAAAGAGCCCTTATTTTTGAGGCTGTAATTTTTTTCAATTTTTTTTTTGGCATTTTACTATAAATATGAGATGTCAGGTCTTTTTGACCCCGGATCTCATATTTAAGAGGACCTGTCATGCTTATTTCTATTACAAGGAATGTTTACATTTCTTGTAATAAGAATAAAATTTATATTTTTTTTTAAAAAAAGAACAGTGTAAAAATAAAAAGTAAAAAGCAAAATAAATAATAATAAAAAAATTTAAAGCACTCTGTCCCGCCGTGCTCGCGCGCAAAAGCGAACGCTTACGTAAGTCCCGCCCACATATGAAAACGGTGTTCAAACCACACATGTGAGGTATCGCCGCGATCGTTAGAGCGAGAGCAACAATTCTAGCACTAGAACTCCTCTGTAACTCAAAACTGCTACCCTGTAGAATTTTTTAAACATCGCCAATGGAGATTTTGAAGTTGCAAATTTTGTCACCATTCCGCGAGCGAACACAATTTTGAAGCATGACATGTTGGGTATCATTTTACTCAGCGTAACATTATTTTTCACAATATGGAAAAAAATTGGCCTAACTTTACTGTTTTCTTATTTTTTAACTAAAAAAATGAATTTATTCAAAAAAATGCACGCTTGGAAGACAGCTGCGCAAATACGGTGGGACATAAAGTTTTGCAATGACCGCCATTTTATTCTCTAGGATGTTAGAAAAAAATATATAATGCTTGGGGGTTCTAAGTAATTTTATAGCAAAAAAAAGTGTTTTTAACTCGTAACACCAAACCCAAAAAATAGGCTTGGAATGGAAGTAGTTAAAGAAAAACTTCATTTTTATTGTTTCACTTTAAGCATTATTAAAACCACTGCTCCTGAAAAAACGATTGAATTAAAAACTTTTTTTTTTGCATTGATACATGTCCCCTAGGGCAAGACTCGGGTCCCCGTACACTCTTTAGGGCAATAACTTGCATATAAGCCTTTAAAAAGAGCACTGTTGATTTTTCATGTTCGAGTCCCATTGATTTTAAGGGCATTCGCGTGTTCGCACAAATTTTTAGCCTGTTCGCAAGTTATGGTGCGAACTGAACCGAGGGGTGTTCTGTCCGTCCTACTCACCTGCAACAAACACAGGTACATTCTAAGATAGGGGTAGCAACAGGTATTTATATTCTTACTGATTGGGAAAATAGTGCATGTCAGTGCCCACTTATGGCACTTATAAAACACATTGGTACATATAGGAGTGAAATAAGGAAACAATTATAATAAGAGTTACATGATTATAGCTGGGTGCCATTATCTTGTTATAGATTTTATTGATTTTGGGTAGTGTAATAATGATAGCGGAAAGAAACAGGGAAAGGGAGATCTCCCCTTTACAAATATAATTGTGTATACAGTATTATTGCTAATTATAGTTGCAACTAGTAACTATGTAATTGTTAAGAAGATGTCTTAATGTGCGTTTGATAACCACCGTATGGTTGAGGGCATAGAATGCTATTAATGTTGGAAAAGTACGTGTTTGTGGGTTTGCCGAGGGGATGTTCAGAGAGGAGGTGCAGGTTTATTTTGTAATAAAAAAACTTATATTTTAGTTGAGTTAAAGTAAGTTATTTAGAGAAGATAAATTCTTCATAAAGGTGGTAAAGTGAAGTGTTCAGAGGGAATCTAGAATGATGTAAGGTTTACGGTGCATTTTGTTTAGTCTTTTCTTTTTTGTGCAAGTTGTAGTTTCACACATATGTAGAATTTGTCTGGCCGGCCACTTTGTCGTCACTATTATTGTGTCAATCATGTCCAGTTCTTTGGCTGAGAATGCCAAAAGATGTTTGTATATATTTGTCAGGATATTCCATTGTTTAGTTCTCGAACATACTGTAGCTAAGATAACACTGTAGCTTTGAAAATGCCTTCGTAGACTGGGAAGCTACAAAACTGCCCTTAGGACCCCAAGCTAGTGTCCCTATGGCTATGTTAGAATCCCCATAATTCCAGAACATCAATTTTTAGAGGGAGTTCAGATTACTGACACACAGACAAGTTACATGGAAGTTTAATGGTTTTGTTTAAATAATAGAGCTTATGGTTACAAGTATGGTACTAAAATTAGTCAGGTAAATTTGTTTGTATGTTTGGGAGAAATATTGCAATTATAATATTAAAAGTTAATGTCTAAATATAAATAATAAATTCAACCTGAAGATAATATGCTTTGTTCTTTAAGGCTGGTTAGTGAAATTGCGGAAGTTGGTGGTTAAGCCATTTTGAAATCACAGGATTTCAAAGGCAACCTTGAATATTTGTATAATGTCTTACTGAAATGTTTTTATTTAGGTGAATAGTACTTAATTTGAACACATATAATATTACCATCTTCATATTGTATATTCAATATTAGAGGATGAATAATTAAAAATAGTTGATAGCGTTAGGTAGATTCTTATGAATTATTTTATGTGTGCATTTTTTTTCCCATGAAGTTTTGCAGTTTATCTAATCATATAAGGGTAATTGTTTTAAATCAATATCCTTCCCCTAAAAGTGCACTTCATTGTCATATGTATCAATCTGGATTACATGTCGGTATATTTGCATTCCATATTCAGCAATCTAGATTTGCTGGAGGGGGGTTAAATGTTTAATTAAAGTGGTAGTAAACCCGCTGCCAGAAAAAAAAAAAAAATCCTGCAAGACAATAGCATAATATGTTAGTATGTATCGCATACTAACATATTATGAAATACTTACCTTAGAACGAGGCCCCCGATGCCCGAGTCGGTCAGCGCTAAGGACGCTGACATGTTGGTCCTCTTCTTTCTTCCGGGTACGCGGCTCCGGTGCTGTGAGTGGCCGGAGCCGCGTGATGTCACTCCCGCGCAAGTGCGCGGCAGCTCTTCGCTCCGGCAGCCAGCTCTGAGTTGCCGGACGCCTCGGCCGGATCGTCAGAGCGCATGCGCCGCTAATGTCAGCGGCTGCATGCAGGGCGAATATCTCCTAAACCATGCAGGTTTAGGAGATATTCTTTTTACCTACAGGTAAGCCTATAATAAGGCTTACCTGTA
>BLSH010555297.1:89624-108990 GCA_018402905.1 Glandirana rugosa | reverse complement strand
TATAAAATGGCTACCATGTTTGGGTAAAATACTAGTATTATAAAGATTTGACCATATATAGTTTACGATTTGGTTCGAGGATTTGGTTTTATTTTTAGTTTGTAAAATATTAGGGTTTCGTAATAATATTAATAAGGTTTGTTTATTAAAGAGAATTTCACCATCATTTGGGGGTTTCGACAAAAGATTATTATCCCTAAACTATATACATATACCCTTATATACTTCACATACCTACTTCACTCACCTACCGGTTACTTACCTTTACACAAATAATACAGTCTCCTTTAAACCCAATGTGTTCCAAATAATCAATCGCTATTTTTTTTTTTAGGACGTTCTGTTATCGTATTATACAATCATAATCACCCCGGACCGAACCCGAACGATTTTTGAAATGTCCGGGTCCGTGCCACGGACACCCTAAAGTTCGGTACGGACCCGAACGTTACAGTCCGGGTTCGCTCAACACTAATACTAACATATTATGCTATTGTCTTGCAGGATTTTTTTTTTTATCGCTAACTAATAAACCTTGTGTAACCCAAATTTCCTCTGACATAATAAACACATTTCCATTCATTGGCCATCCACTCACTTCATCCATACACTTCATATATTCCCATATACATATATCAAATCCCTATTATTAGAAAACAGCTTTGGGGGTTTACTACCACTTTAAGAGAAATTATTTGTTTGGAATAATTATAATAATGCTTTGGGATTATAAAATGTTTGATTTTTATTTTGGTTTAGGAGCTTGGTTTAGCATTTGATATATACCAGTTTAGAAATATTATGATCATAAAATGGGTTTGTACCATCGGTAAAATATTAATTCTTGCTACAAAAAAAAAAGAGGAAGTGGATATTCCAGGCGATTTGCCAAAAGAATTTACTCAAGAAAACCACCAAAGAGGTGGTTGAGGAAAAGGGGAAGTAACAGTACATTGTGTAACCCATGCATTGATTAACAAAATATATTTCTAATAATAGGGATTTGATATATGTATATGGGAATATATGAAGTGTATGGATGAAGTGAGTGGATGGCCAATGAATGGAAATGTGTTTATTATGTCAGAGGAAATTTGGGTTACACAAGGTTTATTAGTTAGCGATAAAATATCTAAGGCAAGGTTTTCTGCTCATGCCTCAAGATGTACACAAACAAAATGTTTATCCTATGAAATATTGTGTGCCCTTTCTTTGGGAGTAAGGGTTGCTAAGCCCCTGTCACTTATGGGAGAAATTTTTTTGACGGGCTCCGCTGCTCAGCGGGGATCCATCCGTTTATCCCCGCTGAGCCGGCGGGTGACAGGACAGTCTCTGCACTCTGTGCAGAGACTGACCTGTCACAGCTCCATTCTCCTCTATGGAGGATCGGATGAACACGGACCATCTGTCCGTGTTCATCCAATCCACCAGGCGGATGGAAAATAGGGTTTCCATCCATCTGTTTTGGCGGATCGGAGCAGATCGGGTGTCAGCAGACATGTCACCGCTGACATCCGTCGTTCCATAGAGGACAATGGAGCGTCCGTTCGGGTCCGCCTGAAAAATTGCTTTTCATAGTCATATATAATACAAAGTTAGGAAATTAAGTTCTGAGTCGGAATTTGTTCTTGAGTAAAATGTTCTGTTCCTGAGACCCCCAGCCTTCACTTGGGTCCAGGAAGAACAAGATACTAAAGGTGTTTATGTTTTTTTTTACCATATCTTTTATTTTATTTAGAAAAGATGACAAAAACAATACATCCAGTACAACATACATAGTCATCATGAAAGCATACATTGACAGAGGCATATGTTTGCTGGAGAACTCATTTCCATTCAAGTCGTATTAACTACCTTCCTGGGTATGATAGCTTATTGATTTATGTGCCTCCATCAGTTGGAGACCTAACACGAGAAGGGGGCTCTCACTTTTTCTTTCTTGACTCTCCTTAATGAGACTGAGGTGTTGGATGTTGGGACTTACTCAAAAATATGGGTCTATTTGGGGGAGTGTGGGAAAGGATAGTGGGGGGGGGGGGTGGGGGATGTGGGGCAAGAGGGGAAATTCCCAGGGAGCAGGGGGAAGGAGGGGTGTCCTCTCTTGTTCCCATTGAGATACGCCTGCCATCTCAGCTGTACCAGTATTCTCTTGAGAAAGGTGCTGCTAGGGAAGGGATTTGGTCCTTTGAGAGAAATTGAGTCTCACCTTTTACAGCTAGCAAGACAAAAGTTGTGTGTAGCTGCTTTCCTTATTATTTTTTTTTTATGTTTCAATAGTTTTTATTGTATTGATCACAATATACATAGGCAAACAAAGAATTTCAATACAAACCACATAAGTAATAAGGGGTGCTAAACAAGACACAAAAAATAAATTGGTGGGTCAATTTGAGGGCTCAACCAAAGAATCTGATTCAAGCCTACGGCCCAAGCAGTGTAAAGAAGGGGGAACGTTCCCACTCGCTGACACCCCAATGGGAGCATACTGTGTCCAGCAAATTCAGAAACGAGGTCCCCTCTATGTTGGGGTAACGAGAGAGATAATTCACTGCTAGTAGCCCTGAGGCCCAAAGAGAGACTACTACTTTACAAGGATTACAATGTACAACCACCAATGGAAGACTCTGACCATACCCAAATTACAATATCACAGTACAAAATTAAGTGTATAGGAGAAGAGAAGTAAGAGGGAAACAAGATTTAGAGACAGAGTTATCAGGAGGGGTACCTGCTGGGAGAGCCTAGACCCAAGCCGCAATTTCATAAATCATGGCAACATATAATATATATTATATTATAATATTACAACATGCTTTTATAACACTACAGTAATATAAGTGGTGAGTAGGTAGTGAGCGGTGTGGAGAGAATAGCGTGACTCCATGAGCTCTAAACCGGCACTTTCATAAAAGTGGCTCAGGGTTCCCAGGTTCGCTCATATCTCCCAGTTGTGTCCCGGATAATGCTTACCACCTTCTCTTGAGCCATTATCCAGGAGACTTTCTGTTCCCTTGAGTAAAGGAGACCAAATGGGATTTCCATGCCCTAGCTAGGGTAATTTTGGCCCCCAGTAAAATAAAATCGATCAGTGCTTGTGTGTATTTGGATATTTTACATGGCCGGTGGTGTAAAAGAGCAACCCTGGGATCCTGGTCCAGTGCTACATTGGTGAGCCTTCTAATTAGGTAAAATAGCGGGTTCCAAAAATGCCTGATCCTAGGACAATCCCAAAAAATGTGTAGCAAAGAGCCTGAAAGCCTGCAATTGCAGAAGCATAGTGGCAATGCCTGAGGGAAGATTTTAGCTATGCAGGTCGAAACCATATACCATTGGGTCACCACTTTTAGATTGGCTTCAACCAAGGAGGTATTCTGTAGGTCTCTAAATGAGTGTTCAAAGTTACCGTGCCATTTCTCAATATCCCATTCAAAGTTAAGATCCCTTTCCCAGCCCAGCATATAAGGGATTTTACCAGATGGTTCAGCTAGTGCTGAGTATATTAGAGAGATACCACCACTCAGCTCAGTAAGTTTGGAACACCATTGTTCATATGGTGTGACCGACATCAGAGTTGGCTTTATTGTCCATAAGGATCGTAAAAAGTGTGAGATCTGGTTAAAACAGAATCTCTCTGAGGAAGGCATCTCCAACTTACTGATATAATGACTCAAGGTTATAGGACCCAAGGGATTTAAAAAGTGGCAGATTCTATAAAGACCTTTATCGGTCCACCATTTGAAAGCTCGTATATCATTCCCAGGAGCGATGTGAGGATTGTTGAAAATGTGGTCTAGCGGTTGCCAATTGGAAATTAATTTGCAGGATTTGTGTAGTGAATCGCATATGGTCATAGAGTGTGAGAGTGTTGGAGCGAGGATAGGTGGGCGTGAGTTAGGACTTCGCCAAATCAGGAAGTCAATGGTATGGTGAGGGACCGACTATCTTTCCATCAACACCCAATCTGGCTTCATCTTGTCCGAGAAGACAGAAGAGATTTGTGCTAGGTGAGCTGCTTTGCAATACCACCATACGTTTGGAAGCCCCAGGCCCCTCCGGAGCTTCATCCTAAACATTACCCGTTTGGAGAAACAGTGCCCCTTACTTCCCCAAACAAATTTTACAATAGCGGATTCCAACTTTGAAATGTGGGATTTCACAACTGGAATAGGGAGTGACCTGAACAAATAGAGAATACGAGGAAGGAGGGTCATCTTGACCGCATAAATCCTGCCCAGCCAAGAGAGTGCACAGGTTGACCAAGTATTCAAATCGGCTGATAGTTTCTTGATGAAGATTGGGTAGTTGGCCTCGTATAATAGGTCAATGGAGGAGGTTAGGTTAATGCCTAAATAAGGAATAGCATGTGTGTTCCATGCAAAGGGAAAATGTTCCTTTAAATTATCAACCAGGGCTGGGGTTGTGGAGATGTTAAGGGCTTGGGATTTATTCATGTTGACTTTGAGGCCTGAAAAGTGTCCAAAGTCTTGGAGCAACTTATAGATGATGGGGGTGTATCATGGATATGAGGGGAGAGATGATGAATAATAAGATATCATCTGCAAAGAGGGCACACTTATGAATATGGGGCCCACATCGTACACCATGTATGTCTGGATGGTTTCTGATAGCTATCGCCAGGGACTCTATAACTATGGCAAAGATAAGGGGAGAAAGCGGACACCCCTGCCTGGTACCTCTAGCGATTGGAAACGGTTCCGAGTATAACCCCTGAAGTCTAACTCGTGCAGTTGGGCATGAATAGAAGGATTGCAATACAGCAGTGAACTTGGTGCCAAATCCCCATCTTTTCAGGATAGCAAAGAGGAAAGCCCATGATACTGTGTCAAAGGCCTTCTGAAGGTCCAATGACAGTAAGTATCCCTCCTGAGGGAGTCCCCCATTCCAGCCTGATTTCATCAGTGAGACCACGTCCATTGCTCTCCTTATCTGGTCCAGTCCCTGTCTGCCAGGGATAAATCCCACCTGGTCCTTATGTACATAGGAACCTATGCAAGAGGCCAATCAAGAAGCCAAAACCTTAGAGAGAATTTTTAAATCATTATTGACCAAAGAGATGGGTCTATAATTGCTCACATTGCTATAGTCTTTCCCTGGTTTGGGGATGATGGAGATAGTGGCTAAATTCGAAGCAGGATCTAGGGTGGTACCATTTCTCAAGGCGTTGAAAAACCAGGCCAGATAGGGAACGAGCATCTCAGAGAAGGCTTTATAGTAATAGGTCGAGAATCCATCGGGCCCTGGTGCTGAACCATTTCTGAGCCCTCTTATGACCTCCAGGATTTCCTTTTCCTGGATAGGACCAACCAAAAGTGAACGGTCCTCCGACGTGAGGGAGGGGGATCCCCTCCAGACAGGTATCAAGGCCCTTAGGTGTCCCTCTGCTGTCCTTGTCGTATAGTTTCGAGTAGAAAGAGCTGAAGGTTTCCATTATACTTTGGGGATTTTAGGAGAGATCCCCCTTGCAGTTTTGATTTTGGGGACAGCAATAGCTCGAAACTTGGGGGATAATTTGGCGGCTAGCTTAGCTCCAATTTTGCCTTTAGACAGGTAGAACTTGGCTGATTGCCACCGTAAGCTTTTCTTCGCTGTAGAGGTAAGGGCAAGATTCAGGGCTAGTTTAGCCGAATCAAGTTTGCATAATGAGTCTGGAGTCAGGTACCGCTTGTGTGAGTTTCTTAATACCAGTAAGTCCTTTTCCAATTTTTCTATGTCAACCCTCCGCTCTTTCTTCAATTTAGAACCCAGCTGTATGAGCATGCCGCGAATAACCACTTTATGAGCTCCCCAAAGGGAAACAGGGGATATATCCCCCACATCATTCAGTTTAAAGTATTCCTTTAAACTCTTATCTATCATAGGTCTATGGACTTGGTTACTCAGGAGAGATTCGTTAAGACGCCAAGGGCGGGGGCTGGGTGAAGTGCTATTTTCCGTGAGTTCTAGAAAAACGAAGGAATGGTTGGACCAAGAGATATCCCGAATAGATGCCTAGAGTGCTGCGAAAATGTCCCTGGTGGGGAGAAAAATGTGATCGATCCTTGTGAGGGGTGGAATAGTGCGTAAAGTCCCTGGCTGAAGGATTCAATTCCCTCCAGACATCTATTATGCCTAAAGAGCGTAACAAGCAGGCTATGTTCAGGCTTTGCCTAGAGGGCCTTTTAGGTTGTGGGGCCTCTGCACCTCTTTTATCTATGGCGTGGTCTAGAGCAATATTTGAGTCCCCCCCATCACTAACCGGCCCTCAAAGTATGGTGAGAGATGCCTGAGCATTTCCATGAAAAACTTGGCCTGTCCTGTGTTGGGAGTGTAATATGACACAAGGGAGTACATATTGTTATTAATATGACCTTTAACTAGGAGATAGCGCCCCTCTTGGTCAGAGATTATGAGGGAATGTGAAAAAGAGACCCTTTTGGAGAATAGGACTGTGACCCCCTGTTTTTTTGTCTCCGCGTTTGCCAAATAAAATGTAGGAAACTTATGGTGAATAAATTTGGGATTGTACAACCTGGGAAAGTGTGTTTCCTGCAGAAGGAGGATATCTAACTCCTGGGAATGATAGTACTGGAATGCCTTACATCTTTTCATAGGAGAATTCAATCCTTGCGTATTATGTGAGACCACTCTAAGGAACCCCCTGGATAAGCCCTGATCAGCCATTGCAACTATAGTTGAAAAACTCAAATATTACCTTAGCACATACCTTGTCCAGACTGGAGACAATCACTTTGTTGCTTGTACTAGGACGCTCACCCCCTGACCAGTCCTTGTGGACCCGGGCTCGCTACGCAGGCACATGAGAAATATATAGAGACAAGAAAAGAAAGAAAAAGGAAGAAAGGCAGTGAACAATTAGAGAATGAACAGCCAAAGAGCCCCCATCTGTGGGAGAACTGAGCCCTGAAGGCACATGACAGGAACTGCCCAAGCCTGTCAGCCCAAGAGACCAGAGATAGTCAGATCCTGGAATTATCCAGGCATCAACCTGTGGCCACACAAAGGAACAAAGACCCTTATGTCACTACAGGTGGGGGAGCAATAAAACTGCTCCGGACTAAAGGGTGGGAGAGCAATAAAACCGCTCCGGCCTAAAGCCCTTAAATAGCTTTAAACATATTAAATCAGCAAACTTGGCCTTTCAGCTGAAAAGAGTGAGTCTTTATAGCTAACCAAATGTAACAAAGTAATCAGCTCCAACTATTACCAGCTGTACTAATGGCAAGGTGAAAACGTAAGTATCCAGAATGACCCCGAGGGTCATTTTCAGACCTGTGCCTCGTACCGCAAGCATAGTGGTGAGTGATGATTTTAAACTTATAGCAGCACCAATGTTCTGGTAAATTACCCAGCACCTTGCCAAAATCAAAAACAAAAAAAAAAAAGGGAAAAATGAGTCTCTCTTTTGAACGAAGAGGACCCCTTAGAGTCCAAGGTGAATGTGAAACCAGGAGTTGTATTCCAATATCAAGGCAGTAAGTTGTTACGTTGTCTTCTCTGCTTCTGCTTGTGCCAGACTAGGTTCAGGGGGCTTGAGGGTGGATGTGGTCTCTTGGAAGCATTGTGGCAACTATCGTTCATCTGGATAGGCGGCCCCTCTTGCGAAATGAGGCCCAATTGAAGCATGAGGCATTCTCCTTCCTGAAATGAGGCAAACCCACGTGTTTTGTGGTTAAATTGTAACTGGAGTTTGAAGGGGAAGGCCCACCAATACTTGATTGATTTTTGGGCCAGCACACCCAGGAGGGGTTTGAGCGATCTCCGGCATGGAATGGTTGTAGGAGAAAGATCTGCGAAGATCTGGATCGGGTGCCCTTGTATGGAGATATTGTCCGATTCTCTTGCCTTCCGCATGATTAACTCCTTGATCGCATAATAATGCGGCTTTACAATGACGTCCCTGGGGAGGCCATCTTGGCGGGGAGGTTGAAGGGCCCTGTGAGCCCTGTCCAGCTCGATTTTGCAATCAGGTACATCAGGGATGAGATCTTTAATAAGAGACTTGACCTCCACTTGAACATCCACGATCGATTCAGGGAGCCCCCTTAATCGGAAATTGTATCTGCGACTTCTATTTTCCAAGTCATCAATTTTGGATATTGCAGACTCCAATTGTTCCTGTAGTGACTGGATACATGCAGTATTTTGGTTATCTCTTTGTATAGTGAGATCCACCGATTGTTCAATGACCTCTATGCGAGAAACCAAATTCTGGACATCTGATTTTATCGAATTGGTGATTTGCGCGGCTGTTTGAGCAAGGCCTGATGTTAGCATATCTGAGAATTTGGAGAGCAGCTGCGAGATGTCTGGAGCATGCCCCCGTGGGGTTAGAATAAGCTGTGATGGTGTAGATAGGCCTGAAGGACTGTCTTCCCATGCATTTAGCTGTCCATTAAAAGCCCTTCCCAGGAGAGACTCAGTGGAGGTGGGAGAGGTGGTCTGGGGCTGTGCGATACTCACAGGAGTGGATGCCAAACTGCTTGCATCTCTCATGTCCTGGGGGGGTTCTGCTATGGACTCCTGAACGTCCTCATGACGTGCTATCCCGGCCGCAGCCACCATCTTGGAGCTGTCTGGGGCCTTGTCCCTGAATTACAGCCGGCGGGATACCTCCCCTCTGCGGGGTTCTCCGGACATCCAGAGAAGGACGGGTGTCTCCGCAAGGTGGGGAGCCTGATTTGGTTGCTGTCCATTCGGTGTTGCTGGGGCTATGAGTCAGCCGGATCAGACGTCCATTACAGGAGCTGCCGCGCATGCACCTTCCACTTTCCTTATTTTTTATGAGAGCTCATTATCCACTATTCAGTTGGGCGTAAGTTGGTGTTGCTAGAAAGTGCATCCAGCAAGACCATTTTCAGATGTATTTATGTGGGGTATCTTTATTAATGTGAATTAGTTCTTCTAATTCAGCTATTCTCTGTATCCTACAGAGCCACTCCTTCATTGAGGGCAGTTGAGACGAGCACCAGTGCATTCACCATATGCATAGCTAGCAATTTGTGGTAGGTACTTAATGGTAGGTTCGAGTAGTGCAGTAGAAACTGAGCGGGGGTGTACTCCAAGGTATATGTTTTTATCTGTGCAATGGTGTCTCTCACTATTTGCCAGTAAGGTTGGATCTTAGGACAGGTCCACCACACATGTAACATTGTGCCCTTGTCCGTCTGATATCTCCAGCAAGTCTTGGGGATGACCGGGTGGAATTCATGTATGGTAGACGGGGTGCGGTACCAGTGTGTTAGAATCTTATACATGTTCTCCTGAGTGGATACATTTAATGATCCCTTATGCATTCTCCTGAGTGGATACATTTAATGATCCCTTATGTGTGTTGATGTGTATGCTTTCCCATTCCTCCTCTGATAAAGATAGTGAAAGATCTCTTTCCCAGGACCTGCACGCTTAATATGCTTTTGGGGAGCACTCCCCGAACAGGAGGGCGTGCAATGTGGAGACTAGGTGCGTTTGTGGGGTGCCGCTCCTGCAGAGCTGTTCAAGGTTGTTAAAGGTCTAGCACATACTGTTTTTTTGTCAGCCGTTTGGATATAGTGTGAGATCAGGGTATATGTCCAATGTGGGAAAATTTTACCTCCTAATTGTGCTTCTATCTCTGGGATTGATAGCAACTTGCCCTGTTCGAAAAATTGGTGTGCAGTAATGTGTTCATGGGGCCATATGGAAAGCAGCGGTGCATTCCTGGAGGGAAGTCTGGGTTTAACCTGATCGGGGGAAGTGGGCCAGGTGCAGACAAAAGGTGGGAGCTCTTGCAAATGGATCTGAAATTACATAGGGTCGGCCCAATTAGAGGGTGCGTTTTAAGTTCTACAGGGATGTGCCTGTCCAGGAGCCAAGGACCAACACAATTCTTACGTGGCCTATGTAAGTTCCAGTCAGTTATTCTGGCTAGGTGACATGCCTTATAGTAGTTTTGGAGATCCTGTAGGCCTATTCCCCCTAAGTTTTTGGGCAGTGAAAGTTGGGTGGTACTGATTCTCAGCTTGCGTCCGTTTAACAAAAATTGTGTGCTGATGTTTCTGTATGTTCTGAAAAATGCAGGTGGTAGTTTTATGGGGATAGTTTGGAGGAGATAGAGCCTTGGGAGGGTATTCATCTTCAATATGGCTGCCCTACCAAACCAAAAGAGATGCTGGGTTTGCTCCACTTTTTAAGGTCTCCTACAACTCTTCAGTGTTGGTATGTAGTTTGCGGAGTATAGATCTGACAATTTGTGTGGGAGTTGTATCCCAATGTAGGTAATCAAGTCCGTTTTCCATGTGAAGGGGTAGTTATTCTCGCAGTGGTCTACCAGAGTTTGTGAGAGAGAGATGTTAAGAGCAAATGATTTGCCTA
Organism: Glandirana rugosa; assembly: GCA_018402905.1. Lineage (NCBI taxonomy): Eukaryota > Metazoa > Chordata > Amphibia > Anura > Ranidae > Glandirana > Glandirana rugosa. The sequence continues at coordinate 98,619 of BLSH010555297.1, read as the reverse complement.
AGTTTATTTTCATGTTTGATAACTCTTGGAAGCTCCTAAATGCCTTCAGCACTACCGGCAGTGTGACTAAAGTATTGGTCAGGAATAAGAGAATGTCGTCTGCATAGGCTCTTAGCTTGTATTCCTGCCCAGCTACACTCACACCATGAATGTCAGGGTTTGTTCTTAGCGATTGCAAAAAGGGACAATACGAACAGGACAGGGGAAAGGGGGCATCCCTGCCTCGTCCCATTTACGATGCAGAAGGCATCCGACAGGGTGTTGTTTACACGTATTTTCGCGGTTGGATCCACATACAGAGACTTTATGAAGCCCAGAATACGCTCCGCAAACCAATAGCGGAAAGAGACTCCTACATGTAGCCACCCTGTCAAATGTCTTCTCGGCATCTAGGGACAAGAAAAAGCCCTTTTGTTTGGAAGTGCTTAGAATGTGATGTAAATTAATCACTTTTATTGTGTTGTCTGTGGCCAGGGACAAATCCCACTTGGTGTCTATTGATGATCGAAGGAAGGATTAGCAGCAGCCTATTTCCAATGATTTTGGAAAATATTTTTATGTCCACATTGAGGAGGGAAATCGACCTATAATGTGCAAGTTGGGATGGATCTTTTCCCTCTTTGGGAATCACAACTATGTGTGCTTCCAGCATTCTAGTTGGGAGATGATTGGTGGCACTCAGCGAATTAAAGGCTTTTAGAAAGAGAGTGATTAGGAGGTCCTGGAAGTGGTAGTGGTAGTAGACTCCCGACAGCACATCCGGGCCCGGGCTTTTGTTGGGTTTTAGTTGTTTGATGGCCCCTGCCCACTTCACCCCCGTTATCGGTCGTTCAAGTTTTTGAACTATGTCTGGGTGAATTGATTGGGGGCTATGCTGAGAGAGGAATTCTTGGATCGCTTGTGACCTAAGACATAAGGATGAGCCTGTCCTGTCTGTATATAGCAGATTATATAACTGCAAATAGAATCGTTCAAATTCTTTCGCGATCTAGGTGTTATTAGTGAGTATTTTGCCCATCGCCGTGCGCAGGTGGTGCACCGCCGTTTTTTCTAATTGCCGTTTTGGTGGTTTAGGCCAGTAGGTGGCCACACTTATTACCAAACTCGTAAAAGAGCTTGTGAATGAGGGTGAGTTGTTGTTTCTGTCTGCGTCCTAGTTCCTCACAAAGAAGATTCCGCACCTCTAGAAGTTCCCTATATGTACTTTGGGCCAATGTGCATTTGTGCTGTAGTTCTAATTGTTTAAACTTTGTGACATATTCTTTAATCTGTGCTTGCTTTTCTTTTCTGATTTTAGCTTCCCTCTGAGCACACATTTGTGTGCTGCCCATTAGGTCAAGTGTGTAGTGTCTGGAGTTTCGTTCTCTTTGAAATAATTTGTGATCTGGGTCCGCAAATCATCTACTCAAGTCTTATCGGTAAGGAGTGCTGCATCTAGTTGCCATATTTTCATGCTTGGCTTACTGTCGGGTAACGTGATTTCCAGGGTGATGGGATGATGATTGGAAAGTGTCATGGGTTCTATTGTTGCATCAGACAGGTAGCTCAGGTCTTGCTGGGTAATAAAAAAGTAATCCAATCGGGAATATCTAGCGTGCAGAGGCGAGAAGAATGTATAATCTGTCTGAGGGATGGAGGGTTCTCCAGGTGTCGGGGAGCAAAAGATTCTGTAGGGTAAGTCGTATTTGCTTCAGTGCCCTATAGTGAAGATGGGAAGTGCCCGACAACGTGTCAAGTAGTGGCTCTAGGGATGCATTAAAGTCCCCCCCGAGAATCAGCATGCCCTTTTGGAATTGGGATAGTAGGCCAGATATTATTCTAAAGAAGGAAACTTGGGTGGTATTGGGGCTATATTTATTTGCATAAGTGATTGGGGTATTTTTAAGTGTCCCTTTTATGAAAGCATATCTGTCCTGTTCATCTAGTAGGGTATCCTCAATCTGTAAGGGTGTGTTCTACACTATCAGAATGGAGACTCCTTTCACTTTTGCCAGGGTATTAGTAGCATGGTACACTGCGGGGAAGGAGGTTAATTGGTTAACTTTAGAATGTTACTTGTTTTGAAGTGGGTCTCTTGGACAAAAACAAAATCTGCCTTTATGGCTCGTAGATAACAGAGTAGCTTGGATCTCTTTTGTGGAATATTGAGGCCCTGGGCATTGATGGACACACATTTAATGGTTTGTCTCCGGTCAGTGCTTCTCTGTGGGGGCATGATTGAAGTAACCTTTTTGCTGAGTTGACTTTGGTTAGCGTTTGGGTTGTAGGGGGGAGGGGATACGCCTTTCTCAACAAAGGTGTCTGGATCTCTTCAGAGCACTCAAGAAGCACGGGAACAGGAGAGGTGGTTTGAGGTTGAAGCTAGGGAAAGGGGGTGTGAGAAAGAGGAGAGGGGGGACGGGGGAAGGGGGGTGTCTAGGGGGTAGGAGAAGAGGGGAAGAGGTGTTTAGGTACTCGAGGGGAGGGGTTTAACTCCGGGAGGGGATTACCTATAATCCCACTCACACCTGGGGGGGATTGGAGTAGTTCAGCTAGGACTCCCTGAGTCCGCTGTTGTGGGGGTGGAAGGGTTTAGCATCAAAGATGGACAGGCTCTAGGCCCTTAGAGATCAAGGTGGTAGTGTTGGTAATTTAAGTGCTGGTGGGGACAGTGAGTGTTCCACTGTGCCTCAACCCATCCGTGAAGTGTAGGGAGAGTTCCTAGTTGGCTGAAGGGAGGGAGAGAGAGGCCATTGCTAGGTTGGGGGGCCCCTGAAAGTGGCGGCTTCAGGTTCTTACCATCAGGGGTCCTGTCCTGCTTCAGGCAGGAGTGCCCAGGTGGCAAGCGTCACATTTCAGGGCAGAGAATTTGGTGCCAATGGCATGGGAGGGGTTACTATCAACCTATATGGCTATCGTTACAGGTTCCACAATCCTCTTAAAAATGTAAGGCTGTGGTCTCTTTAATAAACAATAAACTATTTAACCACATATTATTATTGAATGGACTCTGGGGTTTCCCCTCCTCCTGCCACTGGAGAAGCAAAAAATATTGGGTGTCCCAGATATACGAAAAAACAAAACAAAAGGGGACCCAGAGAAATTGAGGTAAAGATGAGAGGGAATATACTCGACATATGGGGATCTGTTTTTTCCTCTGGAGGGTTGGTGCAGTGTGGGAAGGGGTCCCCCTTCGTCCAATCCACAAGAACCCGTTTGTCAAAGGGACACTGTTCTAACCAACTTGGCCAAATCCAGGATGGGCTTTGGCAAATGGGATCTGCTCTTAAATCTGTGCGCTACTGATTCATTATACAGTACAGAGATAACTGAAAACATATAAATTAGTAACTAGTGGCATAGAGTTGTAACTTAAATGCCTGCTTATGCCGTACATCAGTCTCTTAAGTAAAAGTCTCATAGAGTAAACTTGAACTGTGGGGAATAAGAGGAAAAAAGTGTGACATACCAGACAAGGGGCAGAAATTAGCGTAGTGATTGCTAACATACCACCTGATACCTGTGCCGTCTTCTGCTTGAGAAGTCTCCCTGCCCCGCTAGTTTTCACAGACAGTAAGAGAAACTCATTCAGGCTCAGTGGAGCCATGTTCCTGCACCCAATTTTCTTCAGAGCTCTCTCCCCTGGTCAGTGTTTTCAGGCTAATCGGATATGGGAGTAAGAGGGAGGCAGCTGTACCCCTGAGAGACAATGATGGCAAAGTCAGTCCTTCAGGGAGGGCTTCGATGGGCAAAGCTGTGCTACTAGCCTTTATCTTCTGGGACCTTTCCGTTAAAATCTTGAGGAGAGACACAGTAGTAACGTGGGTGGTATCTAGTCAGATTTGTCAGGCAACTTTGGTTCCTGGGCTATAAGTGATGACAGATGGGTCTTGGAGATTCCCGGTGCTGGTGAGAATTTGTGCGCTGAAGCGTCCTGAGCCATTTAGACCCACCAAGAACCATATAGGAAGTCCAGCAATAGCGAGGAGAAATATTCCATTGATCTGCATTTCCAGGGGAATCCCTTATAGGTCATGGCTAGGGGTTGAAGACCTCTGTTTCCGTATCTCTGCGGGGAATGGGAGAAGGGTGGAAACTGATGTCATGCAGCCCTGTTTGGGCTTCATTCTGTGACAGCCTCCTGTGGCCACACGTCTGAGGTTATAGTGTATGTCAGCACGTAAGTTTGATGGATGGATAGCAAGGTATAGTTCTAGAGATTTAAGGGTGGAAAGGAGAAGGCAAAATTTTCATACCATTTTATCGTGTCTTGTTATTAACAGCGGGCTCTCCTATGAGTGAGAGATGCGGAGGGGCTGCCATTCTGTGAGATCCTATTTTTTCCACTCGTCGACAATGGCTGGGGATGGGTTCAGCGGCGTCGGATGCTGAACGCATTCTCTACCATTTATCATATCCATGGATGTCGTTCTGTTAAGTGGAGGGATTCTGAAGTCGCTGTACCAATCTGGTAGCTCTACCGGTGGTATTTCAAGGGTGGAATAGAAGTGATCTAAGTCCTCCAGGACTCTCAATAGTGCTGTGCAACCTTGGTGTGTGGCGGATAGCCTGAATGGACACTTCCACCTGTAGGTGATGGTCCTGGAATGAAGCTGCTCCAACAGCGGTCGTAGCTCTCTTCTTCTCTGCAGGGGGATATTCGACAGGTCCTGATAAATCTTAACTTCATCACCCTGATACAGCAGATGGTTGCAGAGCCTGGCATTTCTCAGGATGTCTTCCTTGAGAGTGTAGTTACTCAGGCAGCAGACAATGTCCCGTGGCGCGTCGGTTTCTCTTCCCCTGGGGCTCAGCGCCCTATGTATGTGCTCAAAAGATATTGGTGTGTCTGAAGGCCTGCCTAACAAGTCATTAAAGATGGCGGTGGTAGCCCGTGAGATCTAGCTGTGGACCACAGCTTCTGGCAGCCCTCTCACCCATAGGTTCTTTTGATGCCCATGGTTGTCCAGGTCCTCGATGAGCCTGTTCAACTCCCTGAGGTGGACTGCATGTGATTCTGTCACCTGTTGCACTTGGCAGAGAGCAGTGTCATGGCAGTTAGTCACTGCCTCCATTGTATCCATTCTGGTCACCATGGTCTGTAAGTCTTGCCTCAGGTCAGTTATGGCTGAGAACAATGATTGCTTGATGTTGTTTGCCATTGCCTGGAGGTCACTCAGGCTTAAGGCTGGAGTTGCCGCTTGGTCCACTGCGGGCAACACACTTCTGCCTGGGGACCGCGATCTGCAGGGTGAGACCTGTGAGGGCAGCATGGCTGCTCCTTGCTGTGAATGCTGTGTCCTGAAGAGCTCTGGGATATTACGGTTTAGCTGCGTGCCAAAGTCTCTGGGAGACCGGGATCTCATATCTGACATGCTGTGGAAAGTTCTGACCATCTCTCGTGCATGGATGGTGCTTTTATCTGCTCCATCTGCAGGGTGCTGGATCTCGGGATGAAGGAGCTCAGAGCTAAGCGTCCATCCTAGACCGGGACCAGACCACGCCCCAAGGTGTTTATGTTTTATTGAATCCTGCTGGGATATTGGGGTTTGGAAAATGTTCAGTTAAGAATATTGAATCTATAGGATGGAAACCATTGCTAGCAAATATTTCTGCATGCTTAATGGACTTATGTTTGAATTAATGAGGAATATTATTTTTGACACCTCTGATGGGTTAAAGGTTTTAAGTTAAGATGGTTCTGTGGTTGTCCTTGTTGGATGGAGAGTATCCAGCCCTAGCCTCATTCACATGAATCCCCATTCCCCCAGTCCCATTCAATGACCCCACCCATTCTTGCCCCATTATACCTGATACTGGAAGGAATGACTACATCTTTTACATGGAAATCTTTGTTGTTCATCTTGGATATTCTGGCCACAGGAGAGATCCCCAGATATCACGGGTAAGACACATGGCTACTGTCCATTGTTAGTGCTGAAGCAAGCTGGAGGTTGAAAGCCACTCCTGTAAAAGCTCCTGGGATATCGAGAGAGGAGGCTATGATGCAAATCCAAGGAAGACTTCCAGTAACATCACGAGAAGGAGATCTAAGGTGTCAGCCCAAAGACCTAAGCCTTGCCGAAGTGCATCAGTTCCAGTCTGTCAAGTGGATGTCAAGTTCTGTCTTTACAAAGACAAAATCTTATGGGGTGGAGGGTCTCCTGATTATGTAGATAAAAGCACTTTTGAGTTGTCTAAAAAGTTTGGGAAATAAAATTATAACATGGACGGCCTTTTTAAATTTTATGGACATTCATAAGCCATACAGGAAAGATTTTTTTTGTGTTCCTGAATTATATTTTTTGAGGACTCTTTTCCATCAACCTACAGACTGTCATGCCCCCCCCCCCCCTCTTGATTTTATGTACTGTCACACCCCTTCCCTTTGTTTTTCATGGACACTTGCTATGCGAGTGAAGTTTTGGGATCTACAAGTTGTGATGTGTTTAACGTTCTCTAATTTTGAATGTTTGGGATGGTGTACATTTGTGGGAAATTAATCTAGGTGAATGTTAAGTGCATACTGGGGGAACAGGGTTTGCTGTTGTCACGTTCGTGACAAAAGAGGTGGTTAAAAGGATTTTGTAAAAAGCCCCCTATTGTATACATTGCTCTAAAGCTGGGCTGCTCCTTTAAATTAATTAATTTGCTTAGACAAGGTTTAAGTGTACTATTGCATAACCTGTAAACTTATGATTGAAACGTAAAATGAGGGACTTAAATGTCCCAGATACGTTAACAGACAGTGACATAATGGTTTTGCCCAGCTACAGAGATGTAATGATTATATAAATACATATTAAGTATGATTGGCTAATTGAATAAGTAAAGGAAACATGTAATATGGATGTGTGTATGCCTTATTGGTGGGAAATGATTGATTATGCCCCTCTCTTCCTATGTACTTAAACTCTAGTATTTCAGGTTTTATTATTTATTAAAGCCTGCTGTTTCACCCCTTATTAAGCTTAACTAACCATAATTAGTTCTTAACTCCATTCTCCCTGCATTCTTTTTTTTAATATCTTAATGATTTTTTGTCATTGTTAAGAAAACTGTTCTTGTCCATGGTTTTTGTAGTGTGTCTAAAATACACAAAAGTAAAAAAGTATCTATTTCAAGGAAAATTACTTTACCATGCTTTGTAGCAGAAGCCTAATTAAAATGCATTTATAAAGTGACAAATCGCAAAATAAAAATTGTTTTTTGAGTGGAATGGGAGAAAAACTGTTAGTAATGAAAACCTGCCTCTGATATCTGTGTAAAAAAGGTAGATATAGAAGATGTTCACAGGCCAGCAGTGATAACTTTTTTTGGGAATAAAAAAATGGGTGACTGTTGCAAAGATTTCACTGGAAAGCAGAGTTGCTAAGCAGCAGGTCAGGGAAAGGGTAAAAAAAATTTGCTATGGGACCTAGCGATCTGTAATTATGCCCACCTTTAAATCCTGTAAGGGTTTTTCTATAAAATACAAGTATAATTTTATCATATGTGATTTGAATGAGACCTAACATTATCAAATAATCTAAATTACAATTATTTGATGCACGTTGTTACCTATACAGTATGTTAACAATTTGTAACAATAATAACAATTTTTACATGAAAATTACGTATTGGAATAAATTGCAGTTTCCCTAAAAGAACCTGTACTGAGAGCAATATCACTGCTGCCATCACTCCTAGTTTCTTGGTTGTTTTTTTTATAGGGGGCTGGAACAACTATGCTGATCAAAAAGTACCAGTCAAGTCAGAACTTCTATTGTGCATATATGCTTCAAGTCAGTGACAATGAAGTAGTAAAGCCATAGGATCAGTGTAATAGCTAGTTTACTATTATTTTTAGCAGACAAGGTCAACAGTGGTAGCATCCATACATCCTTATTACAGATTATCTTTAAGGAGAACTGAAAACAACTGATGCTTTATATGGGTTACCGAAATGCAGTCCTAAACCACACTCAGGTAACTGTTTACCTGCAAACAGCAACATACCAAAATAAATAAGTTTGTATGTTAAGGTTCCCTTTACAAGTTCTTCTCACAGTTAGGAGGACGCAACGATGTAGGAAAGCATTGAAACTTTGCCAAATTTTCACTGCCCTGGTATCCATATACTATACATCAAACCAGTTCTTCCCATAGATTTCCCAATGATATCCCTTTTTTGCTCTACTGATATGTAGAAATCTATCTTGCACAGTCCCACCCCTTTTACTATAATGTTATGCATAGTGAAACATGCAGGAGAACTATATCACGTAACTAAGGGACATAAAGTAAACAAATTGTCATATCTACCTCATATCATTCATCTGCCCAGTGACCATAAGGTAAAAACACTTGGACATCATGTTTGTGTGCACTACATTTTTATATATAAAACATCTTCCATATATTTCTATTGTAAAGCCTGTCACGGTAAAAGCAAATTTTACTGTCCCTGCCTGACATTGCTTTCAGTTCAATAGATATATCATGAATAGTGTTGAGCGAACCCGGACTGTAACGTTCGGGTCCGTACCGAACTTTAGGGTGTCCGTGGCACGGACCCGGACCCGGACATTTCAAAAATCGTTCGGGTTCGGTCCGGGGTTCTGCTATTTTACTCCACGTGTTGAGAAGCTGCAGGGCAGCCAATCAACAAGCGTTTCACTGGTTTGCCCTTAGAAGCCATCACAGCCATGCCTACTAATGGCATGGCTGTGATTGGCCGGTGCATCATGTGACCCAGCCTCTTTATAAGCTGGAGTCACAGTGCTGCAGTCACATGCTCCTTGGGTTAGTATAGGGAAAGGTAGCTGACGGCGTGAGGGACAGATTTTAGCCATTTTAAGACCTGATCCTGCATCCTGAGATAGATTACTTTACTACTGCTGTCTGTGCTGTTGCTCTGAGGACAGATAGCAGAAATTAGAGATTTCACATACCGCAAAATATATATTTTTACATCACGTGTGTTTGTACTACAGGTTCACAAAAATGGAATACCAGTGACCCGTCTACTTACTAT
>BLSH010555297.1:49512-75017 GCA_018402905.1 Glandirana rugosa | reverse complement strand
ACGAAGTAAGGTTCCGAGAAAGTCTTTTAATTTACAGTTATAAGAGATAGTCTATGATCCTACAAATTTCTCTTGCGTTCCATTAAAGTGGTGTAAAATCTCTTCAGAGTAATCTAATAGGGAGAATCGATTTACCTGTAATTGGGTTCATTGTTATTTTCATAAATATAGTCGACAGCATAAATTTAAAGGGTGTTAATTAGTTTTCCATTTCCTAGGGAGTATATCATGTCGTGATAGTAATTAGATCGACAAAATAAGGGTACAGTAGTTTAGATTCTGTTATGTCAATAATGACACACTAGAGAACTGATCACAACTCGCTTGGACCCGAACGATTTTTGAAATGTCCGGGTCCGGGTCCGTGCCACGGACACCCGAAAGTTCGGTACGGACCCGAACGTTACAGTCCGGGTTCGCTCAACACTAGTCAAGAGATCACACAGTAATAACTGTATTGTCTTAGATTTGATGACATGGGAATAAAACAGCTAGATTAATGATAGTGCTGTACTATATGAGGGATCCTTTACCTTTTGATTAATTGTGGGAAATTTAAATACGACAGCTGATATAAATACTTTTATTGTTACTTGGGTTAATGTCCATTTAGCTAAGAGGGATAATCTAATGAGACTTCTCTAAAATGTGGTGAAATTACCTTGCGTTCTCTTTAAACATCCTAGTATCTGATAGAGAATATTGACATTTAATTTTCTGAAAGAGCCTTGGAATGAAGCAATGTTTAAAAGGAAAACACCTTCACTCATCTCAATTACAGCTCCAAGCTTTCAATTAGATACTTAATAAGAGTTTTTGACACCTGCCAAATGCCCCAGACTTCTTTACTGAGGTAAACAGAGTGTAATGTTTAGTCTACACCAGTTATTGAAGCAACTCGTTTCTCCTAGTGGATACTCCAACAGGTAATGATAAAGGTAGAGTTGAGCGAACCCGAACTGTAAAGTTCTGGTCCGTACCGGACTTTAGGGTGTCCGTGCCCCGGACCTGATCCCGGACATTTCAAAAAAAGTCCGGGATCGGGTTTGTTATTCGGGTATTTTTTGGCACCTATTGAATAGCTGCGGGGCAGCCAATCAACAAGCTTTTCACTTGTTTGCCCTTAGAAGCCATCACAGCCATGCCTACTAATGGCATGGCTGTGATTGGCTAGTGCATCATGTGACCCAGCCTCTATATGAGCTGGAGTCACGTAGTGCTGCATGTCACATCGTCTTGTACTGGAGTAGGATGCTGCCGCCGCTGTGAGGTAGAGATTAGCGTTCTAATATCATCTCATCCTGCATTAGAGACAGGTTTCTGGTGGTGCTGTGAGGGAAAGATTAGGGTTCTAAAACCATCTGATACTGGAGTAAGTACAGGTTCCTGGTGCTGTGAGGGAAAGATTAGCATTCTAATATCATCTGATACTGCATTAGGGACAGTTTCCTGGTGCTGTTAAGGAAAGATTAGCATTCTAATATTATCTGATACTGCATTAGGTACAGGTTCCTGGCGCTGTGAGGGAAAGATTAGCATTCTAATATCATCTGATACTGGAGTAGGTACAGGTTCCTGGTGCTGTGAGGGAAAGATTAGCGTTCTAATATCATCTGATACTGCATTAGGGACAGGTTCCTGGTGCTGTGAGGGAAAGATTAGCGTTCTAATATCAGCTCATACTGCAGTAGGGACAGTTTCCTGTCAGTTCTGTGAGGGGCAGATTATCGTTCTAAAATCATCTCATACTGCAGTAGGGACAGGTTCCTGTCGGTGCTGTGAGGGACATATTATCATTCTAAAATCATCTCATAGTGAAGTAGGGAGAGGTTCCTGTCGGTGCTGTGAGGGACAGATTATCGTTCTAAAATCATCTCATACTGGAGTAGGGAGAGGTTCCTGCTGCTGGTGTGAGTGGTGCATTTCTTGCACAAAAATAAAAATAGCGTCTACGTTGCTGTTTTAAAAAAAAAAAGAATAATAATTTATTATTCTTTTTTTAGTATTAATAAATATTGCTATATAGTACATTTGCATCTTGCTGTGCATTTCTTGCACAAATATAAAAAGTGCGTCTACATTGCTGGTTTAAAAAATAAAACATTCTAAATACTGCATTTGCGGCCAGCGGTGCATTTCTTGCACAAAAATAAAAAGTGCTGGTTTAAAAAAAAAAAAGAATAATAATGTATTATTCTTTTTTTTTATTATTAATAAATAGTGTTACATTCTACATTTGCATCCAGAATAAGGAGAGCGTCAAATAAGGGACGTGGTTGTGGTCGTGGTGCTGCTGATGCTGCTGGTGTTGGTGGTGTTGGTGAAGTTCCTGTTGCAAGGAGAGGACGTGGTCGATTTGTGCCAGCTACAAGCACAAGTGAAACACCTTCCTCAGGTGAGAGTAGCTGACAGAACCTTCAACGTTATATGTTAGGCCCGAATGCCGCTCAACGAATGGTGAGGCCAGAACAAGTACAGGCGATAGTAGATTGGGTGGCTAACAATGCCTCCAGTTCCTTCACATTGTCTCCCACCCGGTCCCTTGATGAAAGCTCAGAGTTGGCACCTGAACCCCATGGCCATCTGTCTTTCACCTCAGCCCCTTGTAAATCAGCCAAGCAGTCTGAGTCCCAAGTCATGCAGCAGTATCTTATGCTTTTTGATGACTCTGCTGGTGTGCATTCCGTGGGCCATCCACATAGCCCTGCCCCAGAAATGGAAGACATTGAGTGCCCAACCACTTCTGTTTCAGGATGAGGACATGGAAACACCACCGCAGCACGTCTCTCATGATGACGAAACAACTGCTGCGGCTTTCCACAGTGTGCAGACTGACAAGGAGGGCAGTAGTGAGGGGTGGGTGGAAGATGATGTGGAGGAGGATGATGAGGTCCTAGACCCCACATGGAATGAAGGTCATGCGAGTGAGATGTGCAGTTTGGAGGAAGAGGTGGTGGTTGCACAGAGGCACCAGCACAGCAAAAGAGGAAGCAGGTTGCAAAAGTGGAGCGACCGTCCCCTAGACAGTACGCCTGCTACTACCCACCACACCCAAGGACCTAGCACAACAAAGGCAGCTCAAAGGAGTTCCCTGGTGTGGCAGTTCTTCAGACAATGTGCTGACGACCCTCAAAGTCCTGAAATTGGGGGTTTGGAAGTTCACCCCCAATTCCAGGGTAGGACAACAATGTATCTGCCAAGATGGCGGAAATACATCTGTCCGTGGGAATACCTGCATGAGGTTCCCAGAGACAGAGGGAGGCGCAGGACATCCGCCCCGCCCAGTTCCCAGGCCCCAAACAAGAGATAAGAACATATTATTTCCTAGAAACCAAAACATGTTTAGCAATAATGACAACTATTATAAGGACCCCCGATGGGGCCCCCCTAAGGGGGTAGTCCCTGTCCGAGGGAGCCTGAGGAGGGTAACGACCCAAGATAGGGAACTCACCCCCCCAGCCAACCCTGGACCGGGAGGTAATATAAGTTAATCAGTATCAAGCACCCTGTGAGGGCTACCAGGACATGGGGGAGAGGGGCCCGCCGGCAATAAAAAGAAGGCAACTGAAGTAATATCAAACCAAATAATTGTTGGAGCCCCATCCCCCCTGCCCCTCCCCCACCCTAACAGGGTGGCAGGAGAGTGGGCAAGGGGGGGAGGCTAAAAAAAAAAATAAAAAAAATTTATAAAAAACAGTTCGATCAAATAAAGGGCTATATATATTGAGGAAGCGTTTCCTGAAAAGGAAGGATGGGCACTTCAAAGTTCAAGGATTCAAGAGCAGCTGAGGTTTAGGTGACTTAGGAGGTGTTCCCCCTCCTGGAAAGTGGAGAAGCCGTAGGTCTTGCTTTTGTAAATGAAGGATAGGCGGAAAGGAAAGGACCACCAGTACTTGATGGATGATTTCGATAGGACTTCCAGCAGTGGCTTCAAGGATCTTCTCTTTTGGATGGTGGAAGGGGATAAATTAGCGAAGACTTATATGGCATGACCTTGGATGGAGAGATTAGGGGAGTTCCTAGAGACCTTCATGACCTCCTCTTTAACGCTGTAAAAATGCAATTTCACCACTATGTCTCTAGGTAATCCATCAGAGAGTGGGGGTTGGAGCACTCTATGAACTCTATTGAGTTCCAATCGGTGTTTCTGGATCCCCGGTATGATTTCCTTAACAAATTTGGTTACTGCAACACGGACATCAGTAATGGTCTCAGGGAGACCCCTAATCCGGAAATTATATAGTCTGGAACGGTTTTCCAGATTGTCTATTTTGGATAAGGCTGAGTCCAGCTGGTCTTGTAGATCTTGAATCCGCGCTGTGTTCTGGTTTGTTCTGGCCACTGTTTGGTCTGTTTTATGTTCTATTGTGTCGATCCGTGTCCCCAGGTTTTGTAGGTCAGTTTGTATAACTGATGTAATTTGGGAGGCTGTTTGGGCCAAACCTTTGGAGAGCATTCTAGAGAAGACCTCCTTCATCATCTGGAAATCAGAGTGAAGTGTAGGAGATTGAGAACCCAGGGGTCCAACAAGAGTAGGGCCCAAGGCCTGGTCTTTGAGTGAGGTTGTAATCAGTCCGTCAAGTGTCCTTTCCAAGAGGGAAACAGTAGAGGCTGGAGAAAGTACCTGGGCTGTGGGTTGTGCTCCTGGTAGAGGTCCTGGGAAGGGGAGGATTTGGGAGCCCCCCTCTGACCCAGCTTCCATGTCGTCGCCTCTGTCCCCGTTGCTTGTAGTCCTCCGGAGGCCATATGGAAGGTTTTTGGGGCCGGGTCGTTGAAGCCTGGCTGGCGGGAAACCCTTCTGACTGCCCCTGTTTGCATAGGGACTGTCCCTTGGGATAATGATTGTACGTGCTCCCCCGTGGATCATTGGCGTGAGACTGTTATTAATAGTTATTATGTCCCTTAGCTTGAGCAGGGAAAAAGGCCTTTTTGACTCTCAGTGGCAGATTAGCAACAAAGAAGAGGCCTATTATAAGCCTGGGGCTGCTGTAAGCTCCTTGTCCTGGGTGAGGTTGGCTGATCTGCTGTACGGCGTGTAGGCCCTAAACCTGGCCTGAAGTAGACAACCGGGCCTGGAGTGGACCCCTCAGTGAAGCCGGCAGTCCCCCTTATTTCTGGGAGAGTCCTCGGTCCTCAATGTCCTCTGATGTGTTGGGAAGGGGGGTTTTAGGGCCCCCCTGCAATCCTTCAGGAGATGGGTCCACTTAGGGAAGCTCGTTTGAGGCCCGAGCGGTGAGTCGTAGGCCCAAGCCGCGGCCTTGCGTACTGATGGGGCCGTGTGTGGAAGTCCCAGTGGAGCGAGCGGGACTTGCGAGCTTCTGGGGCTGCCCCCCGACTGAACCTTCTCCCAGAGTGTGTCCAGGAGGGGGTCCAAGCTCTGATTCTAGCTGAAGGGGGTTGGGAAGGCCGGGGTGAATCCGAGCTCCAGGCTTATGCAGCCATGTCAGAGGCTCCGTACATGCGCACTCCTCCGGGTTTTTATTTTTTGCACCACAAATAAAAAAATACTGAAAATTTTGAACAAAAAGGTTTTCTTTGTTTCTGTCACAAAACTTTGTAAATAAGTAAATTTTCTCCATCACTGAGGGGCACTAATGAGGCTACACTGACAGGCACTGATGAGGCAGTACTGATTGGCACTGATGAGGCGGCACTGATGAGGTGACACTGATGGGCACTGATGATGAGGCACATATATGCAGCACTGATAGGCAGCACTGATAATCAACACTGATGGGCACTGATAGGTGGCACTGATGGGCACTCATAGGCAGCACTGATGGGCACTCATAGGCAGCACTGATGGGCACTCATAGGCGGCACTGATGGGCACTGATAGGAGGCACTGGGCATTGATACGTGGCACTGAAGGGCACTGATAGGTGGTACTGTTGGGCATGGATAGGTGGCACTGGTGGGCACTGATAGGTGGCAATGGTTGATGGCACTTTTATGGAGGCATTCCCTAGTTGCATGTTTGTTACAAATATACAGCCATTCTATTATCAGTATAGAAATTAAAGATGGATACTGTCATAGGGGGATGAATATCTCCCCCCACACACCCAAGTTAACAGCCTAGATAGCCACCAGGAACCTAGGATCCCAGAGGTATTTCTACAAAAAAGGCTTATAAGACAGGCATGTGTTCAGTCCAGGGGGCTCAGTGGCCCTCTGGTTATAAATCCAGCGTGATTCTATTCACAGAATACTTTGGTCAGTATCCCCTCCTCATGGATTTGGGGGGACATGGGCTAAAACAAAAAAGGACACTGTCATGGGGTAATATGGGGTGACATAGGCCAACGTGCTTGCCAATAGGCGTGTAGAGTAACCCAGCGTCTATATAATATAGATGATCCTGGATCTGTCTGGCAAGCATGTGCTTGGTCTGGCCTATATAAAAGGCACCACAGATGCATATCGCCATGTACACCACCCCATTAGTTTTTGGTGTGAGCCTTTATATGTTGTATGCCATTTGTGATGTGTTCGTCCACCCTGTGCTCTGCCCGTGATGCCTGGGATGGACTCTGGATGCTATAACACACTTTGTAATGTAATCTCCTGTGAAACCACTGCCTTACTTATATAATGCCCCATGAATGTGTGGATTAGACTACCTGAGCCCTGTTGTATATATCTGTCTTTAGGTAGCCGGTCCATCCTTCACCCGTGTCGGATAGGGGCTTACGTCTGTGACGCCCTGGTTACGTGTCTGTCTCCAGAATCTGGGCACCACACTTTTCTGTCTAACTATCCTCCTCCTGGTTGTCTTGGTCCAATATCCACCCATGCAGGACAGGTGACTCTGGCATCCCTGTCTCCTAGTGTTTTTGGTGCTTGGCGGCAATGGTTGGGAGGAGATGAGGCGTGCAGCTTGAGAAAAGAGAAATTCTGTTTCTGTGGTGAGCATGTTGACTTGTTCTTTGTATCTTTTATCTGTGATTATGAAATGTATACATGTACGATGTGACTAATAGGGAATGTTGTCTGTACTAGAGTACTAAGCAACTGGGATCACCCTGGATGAAGCAGGAAAGCTGTGAAACGTTGGTGTTAAATGATCCCCACGCTATATTCACCATGAGATGTACTCTGCATATTCTGTATCGTATCTAATGATTGATTGTTATATCAATTTTATATTATATATTAAATAAAATTGTGGAATTTTAACTAAGGAGTTGTGATATTGCTCATTACTGGAGTATGTCCCAGAAAATGCCCATTATTATGTCCTAGGACTCACTGTGTACCCTGACAGTTTGCCTAGACAGTGTCATTTTCAGGGATGTAAACAAGGCGGATCCCCATTCTGCCAGATAACATGTCAAAAATCTTCTGTTCCCAATGATCAGGAACAAGAATCTCTGTCATGTCCCTGCCAGCCCACCCCCCCCCCCCGACAGTTAGAACACACCCAGGAAACACACTTAACCCCATGATCACCCCCTAGTGTTAACCCCTTCCTTGCCTGTGTCATTTATACATTGATCAGTGCATTTTTATAGCACTGTTCAATGTAATAATGTCACTGGCTCCCAAAAAGTGTAACTTGTGGTCAGATTTGTCCGCCGCAATGTCACAGTCCCTCTAAAAATCACATAACAATAAAAAACTATTATATATCGGCCTAAACTGTTAAATACATTTGTTTTTATAGATATTTTTTGGGATATGTATTATAGCAGAAAGTAAAAAAAAATGTTTTTTCTTTTAAAATTGTCACTCTTTTCTGTTTAAAGCGCAAAAAATAAAAGCCGCAGAGGTGATCAAATACCACCAAAAGAAAGCTCTATTTGTGGAAAAAATGTATTTGGGTACAGTGTTGCACGACCGCGCAATTGTCAGATAAAGCGACGCAGTGCCATATCGCAAAAAGTGGCCTGGTCAGGAAGTGGGTAAATTCTTCCGGGGCTGAAGTGGTTAAAGCGGTAGTAAACTGCATACAAGCACATTATGCAGATTCACCTTAAAACAAAGCCCTCCAGTGGTGCACTGTCATCACGGCCAGAGCTTTCACCTTCACCTGGTTTTCCTTCCGAGATAGCGGGCTTCGGGCCATTTGAATGGCCGAGCCACAGTAATGCCAATCCCGCGCATGCACACAGGAGTCACGGGCATGGCAAAGAGATTTTAGGAATTTAGGACTTTAAATGAGGATATAAGGTAAGATGACCAGATTTTTAAAATTAAATCTGGGGACATATTTTATTTTTACTAGTAATGGTGGCAATCAGTGACTTATAGCGGGACTGCGATATTGCGGCGGACAAATCGGACACTAAGTGACACTAATAAAGTGATCAGTGCTAAACATATACACTGTCACTGTACTAATGACACTGGCTGTGAAGGGGTTAACATCTAGGGCAATCAAAGGGTTAAATGTGTACCTAGCCAGTGTTTTCTCCCCCTATGGGGAGGTTGCTTTTATGAAGGGAAAGCACGGATCTCTGTCCCAGCAGCCATGTTATGTGACACACTGTGGCAGTGCAATGCCAGGCATAGCCATGATATAGTGCCTGCTGCCTGTGAGTTATGATTCCATCCATTATGCCAGAGAGACAGACACAGTGCAATGTAGTCTATTCACAGACACCCCCAAAGCACATCTGTGTTGAAGCCTGGAAGGCACTGGCAGCCTCACGATTGCATCCACTTCCCCTCTGTGCCTGCTGCTGGACACTGTCAGCTGAGCTCAGCTGCCTCTCTTTGCCTGTGACCACCACTGTCCACCTCACAGCCTCTCTTCGGGCCCCGGCTACTACTGGGTGGGGAGAGGAACTGAGCAGAGGAAGATTACTCAGCTGGGCAAGGCAAGCAGACAGGCAGGCAGGCGGTTGGCCAAGAAGAACATGTGAGCGGCAATTACAACCCCCCCCCCAAGCTAGTAGGAGCAGCAGAGTGGGGGGGGTGTAATTCAGATTTTTTTTTAAATTCTGCACTGACTGTGAAATGGCTTGGGCCCCTGTTCAAATCCAATCAGGGGACAAAACAGGGAACAGATTTGGTCCGAGGACAGTGTGCTCAATCCGGGGACTGTCCCCTGAAACCGGGGACATCTGATCACCCTAATATAAGGACACCGACCAATGTGCGTTGTGCAAATATTATTGTTTACTGGCCCTCCAAGGTCCTGGAAAGCAAGGTAAGTACCATACATCATAAACAAAATAATTCCATCACAACATGAATTGTTTGAGGGTCAATAAATAATCATTTTTGTACAACCTAAAAATGCTCTACTCCAATTACCAAACAGAGTGTTCTGCAGTTTTAAATGTATAAATGCATATATGTTTACTATATATTTATTCAATTCATGTAGTGATGGAATTATTTTTTTTATGATGTATGGTACTTACCTTGCTTTCCAGGACCTTGGAGGGCCAATAAACAATAATATTTGTACAACACACATTGGTCAGTGTCCTTATGTATCCTCATTTAAAGTCCCAACTTCCTTCTCCTTTTCATTGAATCAGGGATGGAGATGCAGATCATCTGCATCTCATCTAAAGTCCCATTTGCTCTTCTCTAGTTTACACTGTCCATTCAGAGTGCGGCCATCACCCTCTGTATGGGACAATGATCACCAACATGCATAGAGATGAGGGAAAAATATATATAAATTCCTGCGCTTCGAAAAAACAATACCATGGACACCCCTGCTGATAACCACCACTTTGCGTCTCAAATCACAACTTAAATCAACACAAAAAACACCTAATATGAAAGACTTATGCAATCTCTGACTATTGCTTATATAACAGTGTGTACACACAAACAATACATTGTCCTCCTTTTCCTGTGCCAAAATTTTTACTCTTATATACCCCAGGAATCCAACAATAAAATAATAAATGTGAAGTCCATGTAATGACTTATACAGTCCACATTTGTGCTCCGTGCTGCAATTCAAATGTATTCCAATCATGTATGAAGGTGACAAGTGCTATAGATCTTTGTGTGCCCTCTACACCCCTGCACACACTGTCACTCACCAGAAATAAAGACCCAATTGGTTGCGGGTCAGCTGGCACTTAGGTTAAATCCCTGTCAACTGGGCTGTTATATCCCCACTTCTCTCCTTCTTGGCTGCATATAAATATATTGCTCTGAGAAAAATAATCAAACATACTCCATAGAGTAATCCAGTTTAATGCTCTTAAAGGGGTCCTGGCCCTGGCTCCTGGCATTAAGGTAAGATACGTCCTGTAATGCAGCAGCCCCCCAGAGCCCCCCTTTTACTTACCTGAACCCGATCATTCCAGTGTCAAGGACAAGCCCAGCAGCTCTAGCCTCTAGCTCAGGTCCTCATTGAATAGATTGATAGCAGCAGGAGTCATTGGCTTCTGCTGCTGTCAATCAAATCCAGTGATGAGGGGCTGAGTCCTGCTGTCTGTGTCAATGGATGCAGCAGCAGGACTCAGGAGCGCACCCGCCTGGGTGCCCCCCAGGGAAAGTGCTTCTCCAAGGGGGCACCCGCTGAAGAGGAGGAGCCAAGAGTGTCACCAGGAGACCCCAGAAAAGGAGGATCAGTGCTACTCTGTGCAAAACAGAGCAGGTAAGTATGACATGTTTGTTATTTAACCGCTTAACGACCAGCCGCCATTGTTTTACTGCGGCAAAGTGGCTCGTTCCCACGAATTGCCGTCACTGCATGTCGGCGCGGGAACGAGCTGTTGTGGGCGCACGTGCACCTCCAGAGGCACGCGCGTACTCCCACTGGCCAGCTGGGGAGCCAATAAGCAGGTTGGGTGGACTGGATGTCCGCTGGCCACCCGCAATCATTCCCCACAGTGACAGAATGGGGATCTGCCTGTGTAAACAAGGCAGATTTCCCTTCTGACAGGGGAGATCACACAGATCCTGTCTTTCTGCTCTGCAGGAAGACAGATCTGTGAGTTTCCCCAGTCACACAGTGCCCCATGCAGTTAGATACTAGGGATGAGCTGAACACCCCCCGGTTCGGTTCGCACCAGAACATGCGAACAGACAAAAAGTTCAGGGCGAACATCCGACCACCATTAAAGGCTATGGGACTCGAACATAAAAAATAAAAGGTGCTCATTTTAAAGGCTTATATGCAATGTTACTGACCTAAAAAGTGTATAGGGGCCCTGGTTCTGCCCTAGGGGACATGTATCAATGAAAAAAAACTGTTTAAATCGATCACTTTTTCAGGAGCAGTGTTTTAATAATCCTTTAAATATTGTGCCTGGGGGGTGTCCTTAGTTTGTGTGTAAAAGGGCGCATCTCTGTGAGGCGTAGAACATAGCCAGAGCAAAATTACATTTCCATAGGGAAAATTGTCATTTAATATTGCGGCTGTAATGTATTGCCGGTTCCCGGCAATATACAAAAAAATCGCTTGAAAAAAAGTGTGTGCACCCCCCTCAGTCCAAACCAGGCTCTTAGGGTCTGGTTTGGATATTAAGGGGAACCACGCGCCAAATTTAAAAAAAAATTGACGTGGGGCTCCCCCTAAAATCCAAACCAGACCCTTATCCGAGCATGCAGACCTGGCCGGTTAGGATGAGTGCCCCCCCTCCTGAACTGTACCAGGCTACATGCTCTCAACATGGGGAGTATGGGTGCTTTGGGCCCCCCCACCTCAAAGCACCTTGTCCCCATGTTGATGGGGACAAGAGCCTCTTCCCCACAAGCCTGGGATCTGCAGGCGGGGGGCTTATCGGAATCTGGAAGCCCTCTTTAATAAGGGGGCCCCCAGATCCCGACCCCCCCATGTGAACAGGTTTGGGGTACATTGTACCCCTACCTGTTCACCAAAAAAGGAGTGTAGTGTAAAAAAAAAAAGCCATTAGGCAGTTTTTGACAAGTCCTTTATTTTGTATTATAGCTCTTTCTTCTTTCTTCCTCCATCTTCTCCTGGCCCACTCCTTCTTCTGGTCTTCTTCTTCTTTTAGTCTTCTTGCTTCCTCTCTTCATCTTCAATCTTCAATATTCATCTTCTTTCTTCTTTCCCCGCTGCCGTGCTCTCTGCTGCTGCAGTCCGGCCCCTGCGCGTCTTGCCTAATGGGCGGTCATTACGATGACAGTTCTTTTATAAGAAGGGGCAGGGATGTAAATGGGTGACCCGCCCCCTCTGACATCACATGACATCAGAAGGGGGCAGGTTCACTCAGTTACGTCACTGGGTGGCCAGCCCCTTCTTATAAAAGTACTGTCATCACGAAGACCGCCCATTCCTCAAGAGGCGCAGGGGCCGGACTGCAGCAGCGAAAAGAGAGGCAGCGGGGAAAGAAGATGAAGATTGCAGATTGAAGATGAAGAGAGGAAGCAAGAAGACTAAAAGAAGAAGACCAGAAGAAGGAGCGGGCCAGGAGAAGATGGAGGAAGAAAGAAGAAAGAGCTATAATACAAAATAAAGGACTTGTCAAAAACGGCCTATTGTTTTTTTTTTACACTACACTCCTTTTTTGGTGAATGGGTAGGGGTACAAAGTACCCCAAACCTATTCACATAGGGGGGGTCGGGATCTTCCAGATTCTGATAAGCCCTCTGCCCGCAGATCCCCACAACCACCTGCCAGGGTTGTAGGTATTTGGCCCTTCTCCCCATCAACATGGGGACAAGGTGCTTTGGGGGGGAACCTCAAAGCATCCTCCCCATGTTGAGGGCATGTGGCCTGGTATGGTTCGGAGGGGGGGGGGCGCTCGCTCATCCCCAACCCCTCCTGCCATGCCAGGGCTGCGTGCTTGGATAAGGGTCTGGTTTGGATTTTGGGGGGACCCCACAATATTTTTTTTTTTTTAGTTTGGCGCGGGGTTCCCCTTAAAATCCATACCAGACCTGAAGTGCCTGGTTTGGATTTTGGGGGGACACGCGCGTCATTTTTTTAAAAAAATTTTTGCTGTTGTAAATTACTTGAAAATTTGTCTTAAAATCCCCCAGTCAAACAGGTGGCCAAAAATTGGGCCTTGGGTGCTGGAGGTCCTAGAACACTGTAACCCTTTGCAGTTACTCTTGTTGGATGGAGGAACTGGCCTGATGTCTCAATTAGTTTTCAAATTGTGACGAAAGCCCCCAAACAGGTGGCCAAAAATTGGCCTTGTGTGTTGGCGGTGCCAGAGCTCTGTAAACCATTGCAGTTACTCTTGTTAGACAGAGGAACTGAGCCTGAAGTTGTCAATTAGTTTTCAAATTGCGATGAAAGCCACCAGTCAAACAGGTCGCCAAAAATTGGGCCTTGTGTGTTGGCGATGCCAGAACACTGTAACCCCTTGCAGTTACTCTTGTTGCAAGGAGGAACTGGGCCTAAAGGGGTCAATTCGTTTTCAAATTGTGAAATAAGCCACCAGTCAAACAGGTGGCCAAAAATTGGGCCTTGTGGTTTGGCTGTACCAGAGCACTGTAACCCCATGCAGTTAGTCTTGTTGGACGGAGGAACTGGGCCTGAAGTTGTCAATTCGTTTTCAAATTGTGACGACAGCCACCAGTCAAACAGGTCACCAAAAATTGGGCCTTGTGTATTGGCGGTGCCAGAGCACTGTAACCCCTTGCAGTTACTCTTGTTGGACGGAGGAACTGGGCCTGAAGTTTTCAATTAGTTTTCAAATTGTGACGAAAGCCCCCAAAAAGGTGGCCAAAAATTTGGCCTTGTGTGTTGGCTGTGCCAGAACACTGTAACCCCTTGTAGTTACTCTTGTTGGACGGTGTAACTGGGCCTGAAGTTGTCAATTAGTTTACAAATTGTGACGAAAGCCCCCAATCGGTGGCCAAAAATTGGGCTTTGTGTGTTGGCAGTGCCAGAGTACTGTAACCCCTTGCAGTTACTATTGTTGGACAGAGGGACTGGGCCTGAAGTTGTCAATTAGTTTACAAATTGTGACGAAAGCTCCCAAGCAGGTGGCCAAAAATTGGGCCTTTTGTGTTGGCGGTGCCAGAACACTGTTACCCCTTGCAGTTACTCTTGTTGGATGGAGGAACTGGGCCTGAAGTTGTCAATTAGTTTACAAATTGTGATGAAAGCTCCCAAACGTGTGGCCAAAAATTGGGCCTTGTGTGTTGGCGGTGCCAGAACACTGTAACCCCTTGCAGTTACTCTTGTTGCACAGAGGAACTGGGCCTGAAGTTGTCAATTATTTTTCAAATTGTGACAAAAGCCACCAGTCAAACAAATGGCCAAAAATTGAGCCTTGTGTGTTGGCGGTGCCAAAGCACTGTAACCCCTTGTAGTTACTCTTGTTGGACGGAGGAACTGAGCCTGAAGTTGTCAATTAGTTTTCAAATTGTGACGAAAGCCACCAGTCAAACAGGTGTCAAAAAATTGGGCCTTGTGTGTTGGCGGTGCCAGAGCACTGTAACCCCTTGCAGTTAGTCTTGTTGGACGGAGGAACTGAGCCTGAAGTTTTCAATTCGTTTTCAAATTGTGACAAAAGTCCCCAAAAAAGTGGCCAAAAATGTGTCCTTGTGTGTTGGCGGTGCCAGAACACTGTTACCCCTTGCAGTTAGTATTGTTGGACAGAGCAACTGGGCCTGAAGTTGTCAATTAGTTTACAAATTGTGACGAAAGCCCCCAAACGTGTGGCCAAAAATTGGGCCTTGTGTGTTGGCGGTGCCAGAGCACTGTAACCCCTTGCAGTTAATCTTTTTGGACGGAGGAACTGGGCCAAAATTGTCAAATAGTTTAAAAATTGTTATGGCATGCCCCTGTAAATCAGGTGCAGAAAAATGTTGCCTTGGGTGTTGGTGGTGCCCTAAATACAACATATAGTTCTAGATTGTGGACAGGAGGAATAGGAGCAGTGGCAGTCTTCAAGGGATTCCAGATCCCTAGCAAATTTAATCAGTTGCATCAGCATCAGGGGCTTGATAGCTGCTGATCCATGACTGATTCATTTTTATAAATGTGGGCCTATTAACCGAGTCTGTGGACAGGTGCACTCTTTGATCGGTTACGAGCCCTCCTGCAGCACTAAATGTCCATTCAGAAAGCATGATGGATGCAGGACAGGCCAGTACCTCAAGTGCATACTGAGCAAGTCCCGGCCAGTGGTCCATCCTCAAGACCCAGTAACTAAGTGGATGCTCAGTTGGAAAGGTCTCCAAGTCTGCTCTTGCCCCTATTTATTCCTGCACCATATAATGCAGATGCTGATGATGGTTGCTTGAACCTATCAGGCCTGGGTGCTGAGTACTGAAGTTTTTTTTTTTAAAGGCATCGCTCAGCCGGCCACCTTCTCCACCACTCTGCCTCTGAGCAACCGAAGCATCAGAAACACGGTATCCAGGGCCAGCAGCAGGACATATTAGTAAATTCCCAGGGTCTGGAAAGGAGTTGCACAAACTTTTCTTCAAGGTATCCTGAAGATGTTTCATCCTCTACACCCTCTGCGCAGGCATGATGAGTTCTGCAACTTTACCCTTGTAACGTGGATCAAGAAGGGTTGCCAGCCAGTAATGATCCCTCTCCTTGATACCACAAATCATAGGGTCTTTTCGCAGGCTTTTCAGAATCAGAATCAGAGAGCCCATGCAGCGTAAGTTTGAGGAGGCATGAGTGAGCTCTGGGTCACTGAAGATGATGACATTATCAGGAACTCCCTCCTCCCAGCCACGTACAACTCCTTGGGTTTCTGGGGCCTGAAAGCCATGATCCCTTGAAGACTGCTGCATATTATACTCCACATCCATGCTGACACAATCCTCCTCCTCCTCCCGTGTGTTTGGAGGCTCTGCAGGAATGCTCTCTGCATAAAGGGGAGCCTTGGGAGGAAAGGAAGTCCTCCTCTTCCTCCCTCTGTTCTGCCTCAAGTGCCCTGTCCATGATTCCTCAAAGCGTGTACTCCAGAAGGAATATTAGTGGGACAGTGTCACTGATTCATGCATTGTCTCTGCTCACCATCCTTGTGGCCTCCTCAAAAGGTGACAGGACAGTGCATGCGTCCTTGATCATTAGCCACTGATGTGGTGAAAAAAAGCCAAGCGCCCCTGAGCCTGTCCTGGTGTCATGCTCACAGAGGTATTCATTGATGGCCCTCTGCTGTGCGTGGAGTCACTGCAGCATTGCCAATGTTGAGTTCCACCTGGTGGGCATGTCACAAATGAGGCGGTTGTTGGGCAGGTTGAATTCCCGCTGGATGTCAGCCAGCCGAGCACTGGCATTGTATGACCAGCGGAAATGACCACAGACTTTCCTGGCCTGCCTCAGGATATCTGGTAAGCCTGGGTACCTGGTCAAGAAACACTGCACCACCAAATTCAAGACGTGTGCCAAGCATAGAACATGTGTCAATTGTCCCAGTCAGAGGGCAGAGAGAAGGTTGGAGCCATTGTCGCATACAACCATTCTTGGTTCAAGCTGCTTTGGCGTCAACCACCTCTGAGCCTGACCCACAGAGCTGAAAGAATCTGTTCCCCAGTGTGGCTCCTGTCCCCAAGACAAACTATCTCAAGCACCACATGGCATCTTTTAGCTTGACTGCTTGCATAGTCCCTTGAACACTTAGGGAGCACTGCAGGTTCAGAGAACAATTCTGCAGAAGAGGCCACAGAGGTAGAAGAAGAGGAGGGGGTGGAGGAGGAGACTGAGGTGGAAAAATCACCACCAGCTTTTTGGAGGCGTGGTGGTGGAACTATTTCCAAAACTGAACCCTGTACTGCATCCTTCCCAGCTGCCAGCAGAGTTACCCAGTGCGCCGTGAAGGAAAGGTAACGTCCGTGACCGAGCCTGCTGGACCGTGAATCAGCGGTAATATGAACCCTGCTGCTGACCGCACTGTACAACGAGGCCAAAACATTGCCTTCCACATGACGGTAGAGAGCTGGAATGGCCTTACGTGAAAAGAAATCTCTTTTGGGAAAATGCCACTGTGGGGCACATTATACAAATTCACGAAAGGGCGCAGAGTCTACCAGCTGAAAAGGCAGCAGTTGGAGTGCTAGCAATTTGGCCAAGCTAGCATTAAGACGCTGAGCATGTGGATGGCTGGGACTGTATTTCTTTTTACAGTACAGCAACTGGGGTAGTGATATTTGCCTGCTGAATTCACCTGGTGGTGTACTGCTAGCAGATTGCTGGCTGCAAGTACTTGTGGCACGCATTGCTACACCTTCATCCCAGATGAGGAGCAAGGAGGAGTCCGCCTTGTTTTCTGGTGTGGGTTCTTTAGGTACTCTTGCCAACGGACTGCTTGGCTGATCGTCATATGTCTTGTCAAGACAGTAGTGCCCAGACATAGATTGCAAATGGCAACGGTGCAATCTACTGCACATCTGCTGAAAAGCCCTGCAACTGTGGAGCACTGTGGGCTGAAGCAATTGGGTGGCTGCCCTTAAGCTAGCCCCTGGAGGAAATCCTGCATTGTTGGAGTTGGGCCTCCTCCTCCTCACTTTCCTCCTCTCTTCTCTCAGGCACCCAAGTACGGTCTGTGTCCTCATCATCCCCTCCCTCCTTGTCACTGAAGCAAACTTGGCAGTATGCTGCAGCTGGGGGAACATGACTGCTAGCTTCTAGTCCTTTTGTGACACCCCCTGTCCCTAGGCTCATGCTACTCCCTTCCTCAACCTGGGAGCCAACATTGGAGCCTTCAAACTGCTGTGCATCCTCCATGAGCATGTAACCGACACTATGGTCGAACAACTCAGGTGACTCCTCCGTGCATGATGGTGGGGCTACAGAAGGAGTAACTGTGGACAAGGATCCAGTGGAATAGGCCGCTTTGCCAGATGTGTTGGAATGCAAACTTGTACGAGCCTGGGTGACAGAGGATGAGGATGGCTTTGTTATCCACTCCACCAATTCTTCTGCATGTTGTGGCTCAATAGCACGTCCAACAGCAGACAAAAAGGACAAGCGGGACCCGCCTGCCAACACACTATCATACAGCCGCTGTACGAGTGGCTTTATATAGTGTGGGGCATGGATTGAGACTGCCGTGCAGTGATTGGCGAAAGGCATCCTGCCTTTCGCCAATCAAAGCTCTCACAGCAGGCCGCTCGCTGATTGGCCAAAGCATGCAGGTCATGTGCATGCTTTGACCAATCAGCTGGCGGTATTCCGCCGCCATTTTAAAACATTATGGGGAGCATGGAGTTGCTGCGGATGCCCATAATGTTCGGGGAAACCCGAACTAGCGAACAGAGGTTGTTTAGATCGAACATACGTTCGATCTGAACATGATGCCCATCCTTATTAGATACACCTCCCCTGGAACACATTTAACCCCTTGATCACCCCTGATGTTAACCCCTTTCCTGCCAGTGTCATTAGTACAATAACAGTGCATATTTTTAGCCCTGATTACTGTAATAATGTCACTGGTTCCCAAAAAAAGTGTCAAAAATGTCAGTTAGGTGTCCGATCTGTCCGCTGAAATGTTGCAGTCCAGCCAAAAATCACTGATCGCCAACGTTAATAGTAAACAAAAATAATAAATAAAAATGGCATAAATCTATCCCCTATTTTGTAGATGCTATATCTTTTGCGCAAACCAATTAATACGCGTTTATTGTGATTTTTTTTTACCAAAAATATGTAGCAGAATACATATCGGCCTAAACAGATGAATACATTTTTTTTTTTACAATTTTTTGAAAAGGTTTTTTAGCAGAAAGTAACACATTTTGTTTTTTTTTCAAAATTGTCGGTTTTTTTGTTTATAGTGCAAAAAATAAAAAAGGCATAGGTGATCAAATACCACCAAAAGAAAACTCTATTTGTGGGAAAAAAAGACGTCAATTTTGTTTGGGTACAACATTGCACGACTGTGCAATTGTCAGTTAAAGCGACGCAGTGCCGTATTGCAAAAAATGGCCTGGTCATTAAGGGGGAAATCCTTCCGGGTTGAAGTGGTTCAAAAAAAAACCCAGAACCTTTAGTATCACTTTAAGCTTGACGCAATAACATATAGGAATAAAACTCACATTCATCCGTGCCTATGCCGGCACCCAGAGATCTTAGCAGTGATTAGTAATGGCTGCCGTTAGCCCTCTCTCACATGGATATTGGCGTGCATTTCAGACAGTAGAACTTGCGCCATCAGTTATACTAGCTAGACCACATATCCTCACCTCACCACTACCCACAGAGATCACTCCAGGAGAGACACTTTCACAAAAAATAAAGTTTTGTCTTTAGATGCACTTATTAGAGCATACAATTTATATGCTGGTATATCAATGTTTCACTCCATGAATATTTTTACAAGTTTTCCTTTTTTTCTGCCTGGAAACTAAATAGTCCAAGTTTTTACACTCAGTATGTCTTTTTTGTAATGAGATCAGCAACATTAGGTCTCTTTGAAACAAGCATCTTAATTTATTTTATTGGCACAATTATGGATTAGGTAAATGAAAATTAGAGCAAAATCTTGAATTTTTAATCTTGTGTCTTATCATATCAGTATATGGAAATATTTTTAAAGTATTCCTGTAGCTGCAGTACATTTTCGTCGCTTGTGTCATTGCCTGATAAATTAAATGATGTACAAGTTATAATTAGAAACTGCTTGTCAAACTAGGTTTCTCTTTTTGTTTGAACTGAAAGGCTTTGAAGAAGTTTTTTCAAACTATTGCAGTGAACTAATTTCTTGCTACTTTTAGATGTTCATCCTGAGATTTTTCCTGGCATAACAAGATATTTAGAGAGGCCATCAAAACATTGAAGTGGTCTCATTTATAGAAAGGAAGTAAATGTGCAGACTAATGGAAGTACATTTCATAAACCTTTGCATTTTGAACAACTGAAGTGTTGGCATGATAATGTCACCTTACACATTATCAGATAGTTTAAAATGCTTTTTCATGATGAATCAAAAGGTTATATCTGTTGTGGCAGAGCATTGCCCTGCCAGGGTTTAGAGAAGGAAGATGACCCAGAATTCTCAACCTGGCATGTTGAGGGGCTCCAGAGGCATTGCGCATCTAAGAGGAAACTGGCTTTTCAGTTTCCTCATTTCATAATAAAGTCAGTTTCGGGATCTGGGGCCCGGGGATCTCTTAGAGATCCAGGTGGGATGAGATCCCCAGTCCTGGGTCCAGGATTTGGCTTTACCCAGGACACTGATTGCACAGCTGGGTGGAGGCCTGTTAAGGCAGTCAGGCCAATGCTTCAGGGGCAGACACACACTGGGAGACAGGCGGTCTCCAGGAGGTGAAGACGGCAGGAGGCAGTCTGAGTGTCTACCTCTGCAAGGAGGCAGAGGTGACCCTCGATCGTGCAGTAGCTGATTGCATATAGCCAGGAGAGCTATTATCTCTTGTAGCCAGGAGGGCTACTGAACAATATAGCCAGGAGAGCTAATGTACGTTGATGAGCCAGGAGGCTGAGTATTTAAGTTATTGTTTGCTGCATATGGATGGTGACAACCCCCTGCGAGGGAAAACCCTGTTTTACCTTTGTTTGAACTTTTATTTCTTTTAATAAACATGGGCTACCATGCCCTCAAACAGAGATCTTGGCTGTCGGAAACTCACTAAACACGCACCTACCGCAAGAGCTAAAGACCCCCTTGTCACACATGGTAGAGGTATTGCTTTGGGCACAAGATGAAAAAATCTGGGTCCCTGCTCCACAGTGAGTTTCTGTCACATTGGCTGTGTGCAGAAGTACAGCCAGGAAAGCAGCATTTTCAGAGAAGTGTTTTACGATACAATCCAGATCCCAGCAAGAGTGAGTTTAAGCTGTTAAGTGAACTGCGTTTGCTGCATGAGACTGCATAATCAGTGTGCAGGTGAGGAGGCCTACAAAGTGGAAAGGAACCAGCCTTAAAGAGACAGTGCTCAAATTTTACTTTGCAGGACTGTAAAGTTATGAGGATGGAATAAGCAAAGCTCCTAGAGGCAAGGTTTGCTGAGATGAGAGACAGAGCTCTGTGGCTAGAGGGGTTGTTGCCACTTGAACGGGCCCCATACATGTCTGAACAGAGTTTGCCAAGGAGAAAGACTGTGACTACTGTTGCCTATAGCAACGCTGATGCAAGTAGGCCGGCTATTAAGGTGCCACAGCTGGAGGCAGGAAGGCCTCTGAGCTGCATGCATTGCAGTGAATGGGGCATGATGTTGCCCAGTGCCCTTTGTCATGGGGTGATCAAGCCAGCGAGCGGAAACGTTTTGCCGGGAGCTTGCGGTTTCCCATGGTAACCCCCAGCAAAGTCCCATTGGGATGGTGGGGCTGCTGCACCGAGGAAGCTCACTGTCCCTACCAAGAGGGCTGGGATGCCCAAGAAAAAGTGATGTCTAGGAGGGCTGTGGTTGACCCTAGCAATGCCGGTGATGTCAGGTCCAGGAATTGCCAGCCAACAGTATCACCTACAGATTATTATGGCAAGTGTAAAGCGGCCCAGCGGCCCGGAAAGAAAAGCCAAGTGGTTTGGGAGAGCCAGCAAAGAGCAGCTGAGAGGGTGGTGTCTCCCATAGCAACCGGAGGAAGTCTCCAGATCTACTGCCTAGAATGTGGGAAATGGGGACATGATTGCTTGTTTTGTCCCTGGTTGTGGGGTACATCAATAGTCAATGTTGCAGAGGAAAATTTTTTTGTCTGCAGGCCCAGATTCCTGCGCAAATATGCTTGCAGTTACCCCTAGAAACGGGGAGGAAGTACCTGTTGTGCCTGCAGGGGCTACTAAGGAGGTCAGAAGGGCTGCTGCAGCTCCATTCTCTGGACACCAGGGAGAGTTGGCCAGTGACAGTGCAACAGAGGACTGCTTAATAAAACAGCGTACTCAATTTAAGATGGTGACCCCACCCCCTACTACTGCGATGGGTAAGACTATCTGTAATGAAATGTTGACTGGAACCACTGATTTCATGCTGGAAAATACTGGTTATACATACAGCAAAAGTATTCATGAGGTTAATGAAACACCACCCGAGCAAGGTGGTGAAGTTATGGTATTGCAGCCTGCTATGTTTGAAAAGGTTTTGCCACAGTCTGCTATAACCACTTCAAAACCAAGCCTGTTTTTTGGGTTTGGTGTTTTACGAGTTAAAACCAGGTTGTTTTGATGTAAAATTACTTAGAACCCTTTTAAAAAAAAAAAAAAAATCAGTTTTTAGTTAGAAAAATAAGAAACCAGTGAAAGTCAGGCCAATTTTTTCCATATTGTGAAAGATAATGTTACACCGAGTAAAATGATACCCAACATGTCATGCTTCAAAATTGCGTCCACTTGCGGAATGGCGACAAACTTTGCAACTTAAAAATCTCCATTGGCGACATTTAAAAAATTCTACAGGTTAGCAGTTTTGAGTTACAGAGGAGGTCTAGTGCTAACATTATTGCACTCGCTCTAACGATTGCGGCGATACCCCACATGTGGGGTTTGAACACCGTTTTCATATGTGGGTGGGACTTATGTATGCGTTTGCTTCTGCACGCGAGCTCGCGGGGACATTTACATTTTTTTTTTTTTTATTATTTATTTTGCTTTTTACTTTTTATTTTTACACTGTTCTTTAAAAAAAATTGATCACTTTTATTCCTATTTCAAGAAATGTAAACATTCCGTGTAATAGAAAAAAGCATGACAGGTCCTCTTAAATATGAGATCTGGGGTCAAAAAGACCTCAGATCTCATATTTACACTAAAATGAAAAAAAAAAAAAAAAAAAAATTGAAAAAACTGACAGCCCAAAAAAAAAAAATGGGCCCTTTAAGACCGTGGGGTGGATGTGACTTCTGACGTCATTTCCGCCCTGCCGTATTATGGAGCCGAGTGAGCGGCTTCAGCCGCTCAGTCGGCTCACGGACACTGGGGGGGGGGGCGGTGATCATCTCTGCCGCTGCCGGCGGATCCAGTAAGTGGCGGAGATGACGGGAAAGCGGTGGGAGGGGAGGGCACCTCTCCCACCGCTGATAAAAGTGATCTTGCGGCGAATCCGCTGCTAAGACCACTTTTATCTTGTTCACAATCGCCTGAGGAAAAAAACGGTATCTGAATAGTGCCTACAGCTGCAGGCACCATTCAGATATCCCCACTCAAACCCAAGGACGTCAGATGACTTCCGGTGGTACGTAAGTGGTTAAACAAAAGTGATATGTGCAATGTGTCTGCTGTGGAGCCACTCTGTCCCTCTGGGTCCCTTGATGCAGTACTGTGGTGCCTCTGAGGGGAGCGCAGAGATAACAGACTGGGAAAGGTGGGCCAGAGATCTGTTGGCTTATTTGGAAAAGGCCTCTGTTGGCAAAGGTGGGGCGGACACAATTTCTGCTGTGCTGAATGGAGGGACTGCAGAGCAACTTATAGCACAGGGTGCGCTTGTTGCTGCAGAGGATATCCCTCAGAAGATGGAAGGGCCAAGTGAGATTAGAGCATACAATTGAGCACATAGCAGAGGTCGTGCCCACAACCCATGAAGGGATCATTGGTGAGGTATACCAAAATAATGTTATCTATAGAGAATACCTGGAACAGATCATTGACTCGGCGCCTGAGAGTTTTGTGGTGAATCCCTCACCTGGCTGCGCTCTAGGAGAGCACCAGGTTAGTGTATTGGACACCTCCAGCAGGGAAGAAGCCCCTTTACAAAGCACTACCTCTAAGGCATCAGTAAATGGGTCTCTCCACATCCCCAGAAACATGAAGGACCCCTGGAAGGTCTTGGGTGAAGAAAAACAGTGCCTTTTTCTGACAGACATGCTGAGAGAAATATTAGCATGCTGGAAGGTACAGTCAGTGTATACCCTGCTGTCTCTTCCAGGTACAGGAGAGCTTGTACTGCGGAGTACCACTAGTTTGGGCTGGGTATTACAAGCTATACTGAGCAAAAGTGGTCAATTTGGGATTTTTGTGATGCCGTTCTTGCGGGTAATTTTGAAAATTGTCTCACAGTACATTGCCAGGTTTCCTCCCAGTATTCGGCATGAGAGTCACTCTGGAGTACTGTTCGACAAGACAGAGGTCTGGGCAAAAGTGCCAGAGTGCACAAGCACATGTGATGTGGTTGGGGTCATCAACCCAAATATAGACTTCTGTAATGATGTGTTGGTGTCAGGTCAGTTGCTGGTAGAGGATCATGTGCCCATGGAGTTGGTAGATGGTAACGTTGCCGTGGGAGACAACCACTCCACTTTGTGCAATTCCCCTCCAGAGGCTGTCTTGCAGAACACTGGTGAAATGAGTTCGGATAAATGTGTTCATATTTCTAACAATGAGTAAAAAGTGTTTAAAGTTTCACCTCCTGACTGATGGGTGGAAAGCATTTCTGCTGCGATGGTCAAAGGTGGTGCTGGTCAGTTATCGGTGAAGGGCGCAGATACTGTACCAGTGACCAAGTTATATAAGAAGGAAGGGCCGAGCATGGACCAAAAAGCAGCAGAAATTCTGACCGGGGCTCAGAATGACATGGTTAAAGATACAGGGGTATGAAGGAGAAAAGTGGGGAAAATTGTAGGGTACCCCTTAAAAGTTCATAAGAGGCGCAGGACCCCGTTAGGAAGCAGGCTAGGGAATGCGTGGAAACACACCCGAAAGAAAGAGTGGGCACATGCAGTGGTCAGCCGGCGCAGAGGTGCCCCACTTGAGAGTGTGGCGTGGTGTGTCCCGCCCCCTATGAGTTCGGAACAGAGGGGGAGGATATGTGGCAGAGCATTGCCCTGCCAGGGTTTAGAGAAGGAAGATGGCCCAGGATTCTCCACCTGGCAGGTTGAGGGGCTCCAGAGGCATTGTGCATCTAAGAGGAGACTGGCTTTTCAGTTTCCTCATTTCATAAAAAAGTCTGTTTCGGGATCTGGAGCCCGGGGATCTCTTAGAGATCCAGGTGGGATGAGATCCCCAGTCCTGGGTCCAGGATTTTGGCTTTACCCAGGACACTGATTGCACAGCTGGGTGGGGGCCTGTTAAGGCAGTCAGGCTAAGGCTTCAGGGGCACACACACACTGGGAGACAGGCGGTCTCCAGGAGTTGAAGACTGCAGGAGGCAGTCTGAGTGTCCACCTCTGGAAGGAGGCAGAGGTGACCCTCAATCGTGCAGTAGCCGATCGCATATAGCCAGGAGAGCTATTATCGCTTGTAGCCAGGAGGGCTACTGAACCATATAGCCAGGAGAGCTAATGTTCGCTGATGAGCCAGGAGGCTGAGGATATAAGTTATTTTTTTTTTTTTTTTCCAATAAAAGTTTTATTAGAGATATATAATAACATAAATGATACAGAAAAACAAAATTAAATTGCACCGTTGTCTAGGATCATGTATCGGGCAGGTAGAGACATTATAAACGCATAATAACATAACAGAGTATTATAGTGACACCGTTGGTGTGTGCGGCCTGAGTGTAATTCTATATAATAAAAGAAAGAAAAGAAGCAGAGTGGTAAATCCTCAGGTTGAATAAAAGGGCATCATATAAGTAGATACCTCTATATCTGGATGGCTCGTGGTCACCTGGGCTCACACCCGTAGGACGTCAGCTGAGGGCGTAGGCCAAACTGTAATTCATGCATATTAGGAGTGGTAAAGTTTCTTCTATGTCTTGGTGTCTGGTTAAGATAAGTTAGCGCAGGGTTAAAGTGAGCACGTGGTCTCTTCCCCATC
>BLSH010555297.1:6880-24027 GCA_018402905.1 Glandirana rugosa | reverse complement strand
ATACATTCGTGTAATATTATTTATATATATATATATATATATATATATATATATATATATATATATATGTTTCAATACAAGTTTTAATAAGTTGGGGGTGACTTTAACTAACAAAACCAGCCAAACTGTAACTAATACTAGTAAGTCAGTAGGACGAATGTTAATTTAGTTTCTCCGTGCACATCCAGTCTGTTTATATTGTATTGTAAATATTACTTTATTGGTGTTTACAGAAAAGACTCGAGTGTAGTAATAGTCAAAATAAGTTGGGGGTTCACTGTAAGTTAGAATCATGAATCATGTTGTAGGAAAATGTCAATATTGTCGAAAATTTGCACTTCGTATCGAACTGTGTTCACAGAACTATATATATATATATATATATATATATATATATATATATATATATATTTATTATAATGTGCTTACATATTCATGCTATATTAGATTTTTTTTGCCTATGTAATAAAAGTAAACAGGAATTTGTTTATACATGGGTGATGTTTTGTCTTATGCAGATCATATAAGAAACTTCTCCATTTGTTCTGATGACATGTTTAAAAGTATCAGGGGATTTGATCGCTTCTTGTGTCCACACTGCTTCAATATCCCATTGATTGAATAGATTTGACTTGGTAAACTCATTAATTGGATGATGAGTTCCACCTGTTATAACATTGTTAACATCTTGATAGTACTATTTTATATGTGGGTCTGTAAATGTGTATGCATTCTGGTCTGAAGAAGGGCGCTAACGGACTAGGCCAAAAATCTCCCAGCATACCATGGACTGTAACTATGGACTATATTTGTATTGGATTTTTGATGTCCAATACATTTTAAATGCAGCAATCCTGACTTTATATATAGGAAGGCTTGTTTGCATACACTGCCTTATACATAGAAACATAGAAAAGTGATGGCAGAAAAAGACTGGGTAGTCCATCGAGTCTGCCACTTTTTATTTATTTATTTATTTATTTTTTTTTTTTTTATATATTTTTTTTTTTTACATTAACCTTGTTGTCTGACTATAGATTTATGTTTATCCCAAGCATGTTTGAAGCCATTTACTGTTGACTGTCTCACAACCTCTGTTGGTAGTTTATTCCAATCATCAACCACCCTTTCAGCAAAATAATACTTTCTAAGATTAGTTTTGAACTTCCCCCCAGTTAGTTTGAGGTTATGTCCCCGTGTTCTTGATTTTGGTTTCATATGGAAAAGACTGCCCTCCTGAACCTTATTCACCCCGTGGATGTATTTAAAGGTTTCAATCATGTCTCCCCTCTCCCTTCTTTTCTCCAGACTGTACATATTAAGTTCCTGAAGTCACTCTTGATATGTTTTATCCCCCAGACCTTTCACCATTTTTGTTACCCGTCTCTGAACTCGTTCTATTTTATCAATATCTTTTTGTAAGTGTGGTCTCCAGAACTGGACACAGTATTCTAAGTGAGGTCTCACTAAAGATCTATATAGAGGAATCAGAACCTCCTTCCTCCTGCTGGTGATCCCTCTACTCATACATGCCAGAATTCTATTTGCTTTTCCCACTGCCTGGTTACACTGTTTGCTCATTTTGCAATCATCTGAAATAAGCACCCCCAAATCTTTTTCTTCTGTAGTGCTGGCTAACACTGTACCCCCAATGCTGTACTCTCTAGCGGATTCTTTTTCCCTAGATGCATTATTATATACACTATATATCAGTGTATATAGTACACTTGACATGGCGTATTAAAATATATACAGCTGTGTGTGTGTGTGTGTGTGTGTGTGTGTATGTATGTGTGTGTGTGTATATATATATATATATATATATATAAACACACAGCATATTGAGTGTACACTATGGGGTTGATTTACTAAAGCTTGAAAGTGCAAAATTTGGTGCAGCTCCATACAGAAACCAATCAACTTCAAGATTTTATTGTCAAAGCTTGATTGAACAAGCTGAGGTTAGAAGCTGATTGGCTAGCATGCACAGCTGCACCGGTTTTTGCACTCTCCAGCTTTAGTAAATCAACCCCTATATATCGGTGCATTTGGCGGTGTACAGTATATAGTACACGTGGTGTCTTAAAATATATACAGTCTAGTGTATACAGATATACACGCAGTGTATTGAGTGTACACTATATATCGGTGCATTTGGGAGTGTACGGTATATAGTGCAGTGCTGTGTTAAAAATATACCCATCATGTCTGGAAGGCCACAAAGGAGAGGCAGACGCTCCCAGGCCACTAAAAGAGGGCAAGCAGCCTCTGTATCTTCAGTGAAAAGTGGTGGTGGCGGACGTGGTGCATCCTCTACAGGCGAGTCATGGTTTTCCTTTTTTTTTTTTTCTGCTGTTGGACGTGCTATTGAGCCACAACATGCAGAAGAGTTGGTGGAGTGGATAACAAAGCTGTCCTCTTTCTCCTCCACCTCCTGTCACACAGGCTGGTACAAGTTTGCCTTCCAACAAATCTGGAAAAGCGGCCTATTCCACCGGATCCTTGTCCACAGTTACTCTTTCTGTAGCCCCACCACCATGCACGGAGGAGTCACCTGAGTTATTCAACCATAGTGTCGGTTACATGCTAATGGAGGATGCGCAGCAGTTTGAAAGCTCTGATGTTGGTTCCCAGGTTGAGGAAGGGAGTAGAGTGAGCCTAGAGACGGGGTGCCGCAAAAGGACAAGAAACTAGCAGTCATGTTCCCCCAGCTGCAGCATACTGCTAAGTTTGCTCCAGTGATGAGGAGGGAGGGGATGAGGAGGACACGGACTGTACTTGGGTGCCTGAGAGAAGAGAGGGGCAAAGTGAGGAGGAGACCCAACTCCAACAAGGCAGGGTGTCCTCCAGGGGCCAGCTTAAGGGCAGGCACCCAATAGCATCAGGCCACAGAGCTCCACAGGTGCAGGGCGCAGCTGCCTCCCCGCTGACTTCCAAAATTTTCTTCCAATTTCTGAAGCGGATCAAGTGTGGCCAGGACTCCAGCCACTTGGGCACTACTGTCTTGACAAGACATATGACGACCAGCCATGCAGTCCATTGGCAAGTGTTCCTGGAAAAACCCACACCAGAAAACAAGACAGACTTCTCCTTGCTCCCCATCTGGAATCTCAACCCCCCCTTACTATACCTGCAGTCCTCTCGAAAACCTGCACTGAGAGGAATGAAGGTGTAGCAATGCATGCCACAACTAGTACTTGCAGCCAATCTGCTAGCAGTACACCACCAGGTGAATTCAGCAGGCAAATATCCCTACCTCAATTGCTGAACTGTAAAAATAAATATGGTCCCAGCCATCCATATGCTCAGCGTCTTAATGCTAGCTTGGCCAAATTGCTAGCACTCCAACTGCTGCCTTTTCAGCTGGTAGACTCTGCCCCTTTCATAAATTTGTGGAATGTGCTGTCCCACAGTGGCAGGTTCCCAAAAGACATTTCTTTTCACATAAGGGCATTCCAGCTCACTACCGTCATGTGTAAGGCGATGTTTTGGCCTCGTTGGACCATGCGGTCAGCAGCAGGGTTCATATTACCACTGACTAATGGTCCAGCAGGCTCGGTCAGGGACGTTACCTTGCCTTCACGATGCACTGGGTAATTCTGCTGGCAGCTGAGAAGGATGCAGGACAGGGTTCAGTTTTGAAAAATAGTTCCGCCACCACGCCTCTAAAAACCTGGTGGGGATTTTACCACATCCACCTCCTCCTCCCCCTCCTCTTCTACCCCTGTGGCCTCTTCTGCAGAATTGTCCTCTGAACCTGCAATGCTCCCTAAGCATTCAAGGGGCTATGCAAGCAGTCAGGCTAAAAGATGCCATGAGGTGCTTGAGTTAGTCTGTCTTGGGGACAGGAGCCATACTGGGGAATAGATTCTTTCAGCCCTGCGGGGGCAGGCTCAGTTGTGGTTGATGCCATGGCAGCTTGAGCCAAGAATGGTTGTATGTGACAATGGCACAAACCTTCTCTCTGCCCTCCAGCTGGGACAGTTGACACATGTTCCATGCTTGGCGCACGTTTTGAATTTGGTGGTGCAGTGTTTCTTGGCCAGGTACCCAGGCTTACCAGATATCATGAGGCAGGCCAGAAAAGTCTGTGGTCATTTCCGGTGTTAATACAATGGCCGTGACATCCAGCTGGAATTCAACCTGCCCACCAATGGCCTCATTTGTGACATGCCCACCAGGTGGAACTCAACATTGGTAATGCTGCAGCGGCTGCACGCACAGCAGAGGGCCATCAATAAGTACCTCTGTGAGCATGGCACCAGGACAGGCTCAGGGGAGCTTGGCTTTTTTTGCCACATCAGTGGCTCATGACCAAGGATGCATGCACTGTCCTGTCCCCATTTGAGGAGGCCACGAGGATGGTGAGCAGTGACAATGCATGCATCAGTGACACTGTCCCACTAATATTCCTTCTGGAGCACATGCTTCGTGGAATCTTGGATAGGGCACTTGAGGCAGAACAGAGGGAGGAAGAGGAGGACTTCCTTTCCTCTCAAGGCCCCTTTTATGCAGAGAGCATTCCTGCAGAGCCACCAAGCACACAGGAGGATTGTTTCAGCATAGATGTGGAGTATAATACACAGCAGTCTTCAAGGGA
Source organism: Glandirana rugosa (assembly GCA_018402905.1). NCBI lineage: Eukaryota > Metazoa > Chordata > Amphibia > Anura > Ranidae > Glandirana > Glandirana rugosa. Next base: position 19,427 of record BLSH010555297.1, on the reverse strand, counting down.
TTATGGTTTTCAGGCCCCAGAAACCCAATGAGTTGTACGTGGCTGGGAGGAGGTAGTTCCTGATAATGTCATCCTCAGTGACCCAGAGGACACTCATGCCTCCTCAAACTTATGCTGCATGGGCTCTTTGATTATGAAAAGCCTGCAAAAAGACCCTAGGATTCGTGGTGTCAAGGAAAGGGATCATTACTGGCTGGCAACCCTTCTTCATCCAAGTTACAAGGGTAAAGTTGCGTGAAACATATTCAGGATACCTTGAAAAAAGTTTGCAACACTTTTCCAGACCCTGGGAAGTTACCATGTCCTGCTGATGGTCCTGGACAATGTGTTTTTGAAGCTTTGGTCATTCAGAGGCAGAGTGGTGGAGAAGGTGGCCGGCTGAGTGATGCCTTTAAAAAAAATTTCAGTCCTCAGCACCCAGGCCTGATAGGTTCAAACAACCATCATCAGCGTCTGCATTATATGGTGCAGGAATATATAGGGGCAAGAGCAGACTTGGAGACCTTTCCAACTGAACATCCACTTAGTTAGTGGGCCTTGAGGATGGACCACTGGCCGGAACTTGCTCAATATGCAATAAAGCTACTGGCCTGTCCTGCATCCAGTGTGCTTTCTGAAAGGACATTCAGGGCTGCTGGAGGGTTTGTAACCGATCAAAGAGTGTGCCTATCCACAGACTTGGTTGATAGGCTCACAATTATAAAAATGAATCAAGCCCCTGATGCTGATGCAACTGATTAAATTTGCTAGGGATCTGGGATCCCTTGAAGACTGTCACTGCTCCTATTCCTCCTGTCCATAATCTAGAACAATATTTTGTATTTAGGGCACCACCGACACCCAAGGCCCAATATTTATGCACCTGGTTTACAGGGGCATACCATAACAATTTTTAAACTAATTTAAAACAGCAGGGCCCATTCCTTCGTCCAACAAGAGTAACTGCAAGGGGTTACAGTGTTCTGGCACTGCCAGCACCCACGGCCTAATTTTTCGCCAACTGTTTGACTGGGGGATTTCATCACAGTTTTTAAAACTAATTTACAACAGCAGGACCCGCGCCAAAATTAAAAAAAGATGTGGGGTTCCCCCCCAAAATATATACCAGACCCTTCAGGTCTGGTATGGATTTTAATGGGGACCCCATGCCAAATTAAAAATCTGTCAGGGCTTGGAGACTTGCCACGGGCGAGAGATGCTATGATCCTCTCAATTTCTTGAGGAGAAATTGGAGAGTTGAGATAGTCTAGTTGATCTGTACATTTTGTGTCCTGCTTCTAGCTTTCGTATTTCGGTAGTCAGGTTGTTGAGTCTAAGATTGTAGCATCTCTTTGCCCTAGCTCCCTGTTGTAGGAGGATACCTCGCATGAATGCTTCTGTGAGCATTCCATGTGATGTGTGGGTCTGTGACGGAGCCTGCATTGTTTTTGAAAAAATCTTTAAGACTTTGGGTGATTATCTCTAAGCTCACCGGGTCCTTTAGAAGTCTGACATTACAGCGCCTAACTAGGGGCAGGGGAGAGAGTCCTGGTTCGTCAATGGTAACAGACACAGCTGCGTGGTCAGACCACATGATTTCATGTATATGTGAAGAGGATATTTTCTGTAGGAGCCATTTGTCCATTAAGAAAAGGTCAATGCGGGAGTATGCACAATGCCTGTGAGAGAAATATGTGTAGTCTCTTTTGTTTGCATGATTGCATCTCCAGATATCGTATAGTTCTTCTGAGTGTATAAGGTACTATAGGCAGGGACTTCTAGTGATGGTTTTAGTTGATGAGTCAAGACATGGGTCAGGGATGATATTGAAGTTCCCACAAATTAGGAGGCTTCCATATTTAATTTTGATGATTTAGACAGTAGTCTGTGGAGGAATCGCAGTTGTCGCATGTTGGGGGCATAAATTGCCACTAGGGTAAAAGGTTGGGAGTTGATGTCACAGGAGACAATTATATATCTGCCCTCTTGGTCTATTATGGAGTCCTTCAGTTGGAAGGCCACAGTGTCTCTGATTGCCAAAAGTACTCATTTTTCTTTTTTTGTCAGGTGTGCATGAGAGGAAAATGTGGGGGTATTGTTTGTGGGTGCAGCGGGGGACACTGGAGGACAGGAAGTGGGTTTCCTGAATGCACAGAATGTCAGCTTGTCTTTTAATGGCTTCTTTCCACATTGAATATCACTTGGCTGGGTGATTAAGTCCCTTTACATTTAAAGATAGGCAAGTGATTGTCATGGTGGTTATGTAATCGGGGTGTGTATGAACTCGATGTTACTCACTGCGGGAGGAGGGAAGGAATTGAGGCGGCAAGTTGTCCATTTCTTCCCGTGTCTCCGGAATATGTGCTGGTCTTGTGTTTGGAGGTGGGAAATTCTGGGTGTCACAAGGTGCTCTAGGAGATCTTCAGTAGAATATTCAGGGTCGGCTCTTCGGCTCAATGCTGTACCATAGCAGGATGAACTGTAAATAAACATATTGAACTGGGGAAAAAGAACAAAAATCAATCGGGTAAAACGGATTTGTGAACAAGTAAGAATGTTCTTAAGCAAGGAGGGGAGAGGATATGTATCCTTAGGTGACCCAGTCCAGGGAGAAAGGGGTCATAGACTTGGTTCAGTTAGGTGGGAGCCATTGTCTGTGGGTTTTTCTTCTTGCTTTTCTTATGGGATACAACCTGCCATTCCGAGTGGAGAGTGTGAGCTGTGCTCTTGTGAGCTGTAGCTGGCAGAGGGTCTAGCAGAATGCCCCACTGGCGAAGGACTGTCAATCCTTCTTCCAAGGTAGTTATCAGGATGGTGTTGCCGTTGTGGGTAACTAGATTCCGGCGGTGCAGCAAAGTATGTCTTGAGAGGTCTGGGAGATGCTGCATGGAGGCGAATTGTGCCGAGCGCTGATCTGTCTTGCGGAATGAGTCTAGGAGCAGTTCTTTGGCCTGATTAGAAGTGGAGCCTGAGAAGAACAGCCCTGGGCACATCATCAGCAAGGAATGAGGGCTTGAGGCCCCCTGTGTATTCTGTCTATAGTTAACTCCATGGCAGTGAGTGGGGCTATGGCAGAAAACAAGTATTGGGCAAAACTGTGTAGTTGTGCAGGCGGATCTGATTCAGGTATGCCTCTTATTTATTTATTTTTTTTCCATTAGAAAATTTTTTTTATTGGAAGTATATATTCAGTACAATATACTCGGCAAACATAAGTCAAGATGATGTTACATACAAAATGGGATCGGTTAAAACATGCCTTAATTATGACAGTACAATGCTTGCATGGTTATGTTTACTTAAGAATGCTGCCGTCATCCGGTGGCCTCTACGAATTGTCTACCTTACCCGATTTCCAACTAGTCTTAACAAGCTAGTTGTCTGCAGTATCATAAGGCTGTGGGTAGGTGTAGCTTTTCGCTCCGTATTACTTCTATAGAGGGGTGGGATATAAGCCCTTGAATTTCGTGGAGGGGGTTGGTACTTATGTTCTGTTATGGTCTAGGTCTTTTTCGGAGCAGTCCGTGCTTCATTTAGGGGGGCGAGGGGTAACTTAGGGGTGCTATGTTGTCTGGCCTGTGAGAGGGCTGTGGAAGATATGTTGACGTTGTGTGGGAATGTAAAAGCAGGATCTCAATTTGTATGTGAATGTACATAGTGATTTATGGTGGTCAATCGTTGCCTGAGTAGGTGCAGAAAGTGGGGAGAGAGAAGTGGGGGGGGGGGAAGATAGATGGAGGTAGAGGAGAATCAGGAAGGGGGGGAGAAAGGGAGGGAGGTAGGGAGGGTGAAGTATACAGTGCGTTTCGTCCAGGTCTCCCAGGCCCCCACCGCCGGGCCCCCCAGGGGCCCCGGCCGGGGTCTCGAATTGGTGCCTCTTATTTTTAGGTTGTTCCTCCTGGAATGATTTCCGAGGTCTGCTAATTTATCTTTGATCCAGGAGAGTTCATCATTATGTGCATCTAATATGGTATTGAAGGAATCAATATATTAGTCCATGGATTGTTCAATCTGATCCACTCTCTCCCCCAATTCCTGCACATCCCTCTGACACTTTTTTGCACTGTGTGGACTATGTCCTCATGTAGGAAAAAACATAGGGACATGAGCATGCCCTTCAGCACCGTGTCCGTGACGAGCTGTCCTGTAGTGGGGATGCCTTCAAAAGGGTCTGGTGAGACCGCGGGTTCAGGCCCTGTACTAGCGTTAGGCCCACTCACCTCCATGTCCTGCTGTGTGGGGCCTTCCGGTGGAGAGGCCGTGCATTGCCTGGACTTGGCCAGGCTTCCGGTGATGGGTGTGGAGGCTGAAGAAGAGGATCCTCTGGGCAGGTGGTGTGAGCCGGTCCAGCTCCGTTGGCGGGAAGAGTTTGCGGCTGCAGCTTTGCTGATCAGAGTGGAGCCGCTGCCATTTTGTCGTGGCCTCGTGGCTGTGGAGAAGAAGCCCGATTGTTTGCCGAGCTGTGGCAGCGGGTCTCTTCTCCTCCGCCGCATCTCCGCTGTGTGCACTGCCTTTGTTGGTTATCAGCTGTCCATCTGGGCTGCTGTAGGCTCCAGTGGTGATGTGTTCTCCCCCACGGGCTGACAGAGCTCAAAGCCTAAGCAGCCATCTTTGAGCTCAGATGCCACGCCCCCTGGAAAAAGTTTTTGATAGGGTGCACTAGGGTTTTCTGCAAGGAGTCCTACAAAAGTTTGGGATAGTGGACTTTACGAACTCAGCCATTTCTGCCCTATACTCCTAACCATCTGCGAAAGTGTTTACCTCTTGCATGATATCTGACCCATTCCCAATTGCCAACAGGACTCGAAAGGGGTGTACCCTCTCCCCTAAACATGTGCAGAGCGAAAACATTTGTTTAATTTCATTTTGTTTTGATTCATTATTTACATAACTTTGTTTAGTTAGATTTGTTTCACTCATTTAATTTATTTTCGGAATGAGTTTTGTTTATTCGTTTTCAAATCGATTCGAAAAGTTCTAAAATCAATTTTAAATAGTTTTCAAATTCGTATCATTTTCAAATTTGAATCATTTTCAAATTGTTTTCCAATTTCCAAGAAGAATGGGCGGAGTGGAAAGTGGAGGAATAGAATGGAAAAAATAGAATTCAATATAGGTGAATATAACAGAAAATGAAAGAATATAATGTGGTGGAGTGGAACAGAGCCGTTTGTATTCTATTCTTTTGTTTTCTATTATATTCTTTTCTAGTCTTGTGTGTTTTTTTTCTGTTCTATTCCTTTGTTTTATGTTTTTTATTCAATGGTTTTTATTGTATTGTCAAGATGATACAGAACGTCAGCCGTTATTAATTACAATATACAGAAATGCATAGAGACTTATCAATACAAACGTAACGTTTACAGTTATGCCTTTGTTTTATGTTTTATTTTGTTCTCTTTGGAAATTGGGAAACTATTCAAATTCAAGGAATTTTCAAATTCAAATTTGAAAACTATTGGAATTTGAGAAATTTTTGAATTCGATTTTGAAAATTATTCGAAAATGATTAGAAAATTATTTGAATTACGTCCGAATTTTCTTTTTTGTTCAGATTAGTTTAAATTCGGTGCTATTGTAATTCAGAAATTTGGATACATCCGAATTTCCAAAAAAAAACAAATTTGTCCGAATTTTAATTCGGAACGAAAATTAACCGCACATGTCTACTCTCCCCTGTAATTTTCACAATGATAATGGAACCTTTAGCTGAAGCCATAAGATCTAATCCTCTGATGCATGTAATTGAAGTGGGAGGGCAGTTACACAAAATTGGGCTGTTCGCCGATGATGTCACCTTAACTTTGACTCATCCAACGAGCTCCCTAGGGACAGTACAGAGGAAATGATCTCACTTTAGTGCAGCTTGTATTATAAAATTAATGTGTCAAAATCCTCAGCCCTTCCTATCTCCATCCCAAAATTCAAACTGACTACTCTTAAATCTCGATTCGCGTATTAGTGGGAAACCTACTCATTATCATATTTAGGGATCACCCTGATAACCCCCTCTTCTAAACATTTTGAGGCTAACTATCTGAAACTCCAAAAAAATATAACCCAAGAAATGTCACAAATAACCACATATGAAATATCTTGGATTTGTCGCATTGCTGCGTTCAAGATGATGTTATTGCCCAGGTTACTATACTTATTTCGGACAATTCCAATTCATATCTCAGGTACATTTTTTAAAACAATAAGCACAGCCCTTTAAAAAATTCATCTGGAAGGACAAACCAGCCAGAATTCCTTCCCATACACTGATTAAACACAAAACAAAGGGTGGAGTAGGATTGTCTTAATGCAGACCTACTACAAAGCAGCTATCCTGAACCAATTAAAAGCTTGGTTCAACCCATTTTCTGAACAAAGGTGGTTGGAAATTGAAAAAAACAATCCTTGGGAATAGAGACTTACTATTGCTTCTACTAGCTAATCAGTATAGTAAACTAATAGGGATCCCAGAGTTGCCCTCAATTCAGGTCTCTCTCGAAGTCTGGTCTTTTATGATACACCAAACCATAGATATTCCACTCCCGGTGTACCAATATCTAATACCCCAGCTAAACATCCATAACTGACTCTCACAGGGTTGTTGGATGGTAAAAGACTTATGCCCTGAGCATAACACAGCAATTTTTTTCCTGGGTGCAAATATCATCCTTTTAATAAAAAACAGTCTATAGACTTTATTCAGATACTCTCCCCAGTATGGATCTATTTTCAGTCATCATTTGCCAAAAAAGGGGAGATATCCTGGTATTACAGTTTTCTGTGTTATCCAGAAGAGAATTGTAATACCGCATCTGAAATGGCCTGGGAAAAAAAATTGGAAAACAATTCCCTAAGGAGGCGTGACATTCAGCTATATCTAACACCTTTAAACTATCGCATTGTGCAGATCGTTGGGACAATGCCATTGAAATCCTTTACAGAGGATATTACACTCCTTTTTTAAAATGTCCAAAATATATAAGGATCACTCGCCCCTGGCATTATTGTGGCTCTGTAGGGAATCCTTTCCATATACTTTGGGACTGTAAGTGTATAAAAAGCTTCTGGAATTCAGTGTCCTCATTGATCTAAAAAATGACTGGTATATTAACGAGTCCTACGCCACATTTAGCATTAATTAACATACACCTAAGTAGATTCCCAATTCAATATAGAACCATAGTGGCTCATATTTTTATAGCTGCTAAATTGATCATTACAAGAAAATAGAAAAAGGTGCATGCCCCCTCATTATCTGAAGTAGCGCACAGAGTAAACACCCATTATCATTACGAGCATATGATAGCTTTAAATTCTAATAACTTCTCTTATTTAACTATAAGTGGTCTGCATGGATGTCTATGAATACCTGAGAGTTTAACCCTAAGTGTACTTGACTCAAAGTTTTCAATCATGCACGGAGAGCGTTTAACCACTTCCCGCCCAAAGGTACGTCATATGACGTCTTGGACTTTGAGTGGGGATATCTGAATGATACCTGCAGCTACAGATATGATCCAGATGTCATCTTTTTCAGCCAGCGATTCTGTGTACAGTAAAAATTATCATAGTGGCAGTTAAGCTGCTTGATCATTCCTACAGGCGACGGGAGGGGGTGTACCCCCCTTCCGCCACCCTCCGGTGATTCTACGGGCTCGCCCGTATGATCGGTGAGCCAGAGAATGAATACATCACTGCCGTAAGTAGATAAGAGATATTTCTGGTGACCAGATGGTTTCCAGTCATCTCTATGATCCTCGGAGGCCTGGGCACGACGTTATGACACCATGTCCGGGCTGGCAAAAGTACACAATGCCGTGTATTCGACTGGAAAGGCCGAGAGAGTTTATTTATTTATTTATTTATTTATTTTTAATCTCAGCCTTTCAGGCCTGAAGGAGAGATGTGGGGTCTTATAGACCCCACATCTCTCCATAAAGAGGACCTGCTACACACTTTTCCTATTACAAAGGATGTTTACATTCCTTGTAAAAGGAATAAAAGTGATAAAAAAAGTAAAGAAAAAGTGTAAAAATAAAAGTAAAATACTGAATAGAAAAAAAAAATAATTAAAGTACCCCTTTCCCCACGTGCTCGTGCACAGAAGCAAACACATACGGAAGTCTTGCCCATATATGTAAACGGCATTCAAATCATACATGTAAGGTATCACCAGATGCAATAGAGCAAGAGCAACAATTCTATCTCAAGATCTCTTCTATAACTCTAAACAGGTAACCTGTAAAAATTTTTAAAGCGTTGCCTATGGAGATTTTTAAGTACCAAAGTTTGACTCCATTCCACGAGTGTGCACAATTTTTAAAGCGAGGCATGTTGGGTATCTATTTACTTGGCATAACATCTTCTCTCACATTATACAAAAATTGGCTAACTTTACTGCTTTGTTTTTATTTATATTCATGAAACTGTTTTCTTTTGCAAAAAAAAAACACGTTTGAAAATTCACTGCACAAATACTGTGTGACATAAAAAGTTGCAATGACCACCGTTTTTATTCCATAGGGTCTCTGCTAAAAAAAAACATATGAAGTTTGAGGGTTTTGAGTAATTTTCTAGAAAAAAATGATGGTTTTTACATGTAGGAGCGAAGTGCCAGAATTGGCCTGGATGGGAAGTGGTTAATGTCTGTTGTGTATAGTCTGTAGTTTATAGAATTTCGTATTGTTTTCCCTACAACTTATATTGACATTATCCTCTAAACAATATCTAAATGTAACCACTTAATCATATATGGTAATGATTACTGAGATTGATTCCTATTATGCATCTGACAATCATTTTAAGTGTATATTATTTGCCTCAGTCTTAGCTGTTACCATATATCCCAAATATTGTCAATGTAACCGTTCTTATACTCTGTTTCATTGTGATCCTTTTGAGAAAAATGTTCAATAAAAATTATTGAAACATAAATGACGGTATTGTTTACATTCAGATGTGGTCATTCTTCTGATTCTAAACATTTTCTGAGGGGTGAGATATGTTTGTAAATAATATACAATTGGATTAGCTTATTGTTAATAGCAGGAGATACTCCCATATGTAAGGAGCTTAGCCTGCCCCATTTCTCCTCTGTCACATCAGGGACTACCTCCTGCCATTTATCTCTTATTTTAAGTGGCATACCGCTTAACTTAGCCCTCAACAGCTGGGAATATAAAATGGATATTAAACCTTTTGGTCCTTGTGATCGTAATATGCCTATTAAGGGATACTTAGATACACTTGGATCATGTTGTCCAAACTGAGCCTCAATCATTTGTCTTAGCTGAAGATACTTGTGGGGAATGTCATATTGTTGACTCGGTGATTCAAATATCTGCTTATTTTTATGATCCTATATCTGTTTTAGTGTAACTATTCCTCTTTTACTCCAGAATTCACTACCCAAAGACATGCTCAGATACTCCAGAGTAGGATTATTCCATATAGGAGTCTCTAGTGGGGTATCTTTAAATTGTTTTTACCTCTCTCCATACTGCTCTAGCCCGTGTTATTATAGGTATATTTATTCTAGGTAGAAAGGTAATCTTAGCCTCCAACCCAATCAATAGTTCTTCCATCTGTAATATCCCCAATAAATGTCTTTCAACCCCATTTTTTTGATCTTGTGTCTCCCATGTCTTTAAATGTTTCAATTGTTCTGCTATGTAATATAAATAAATATCTGGGAGTGCTAGTCCAGCTTCCATCTGGACGGATTTCAATTCACATCTACCCTTTGCCCACATGAATCTTGTGAAGTAAGAGTGTATATTTTGAAATAAGTGCTTAGGGATAATGGTTGGGAAGTGTGAAATGATGTATAGACATTTCAGTAGGAGTATCAGTTTGATTAATCCAATTCTTCCCACTACTGATATAGGCATTTTCTTTCATACTGCCAATTTTTCCTTCATATAGTCTATCTGTCACGTACCTGACGGTGGAGTCTGTCTTGTGCAGGGAACAACCGCTCTTGCGCACCCGATTCAAGGACCCCTGGTAGTGGAGACAGAGGCCCAAGAGTGCGGGATGGCACGAGGGCTGGAGGGTCACCGATGATGTAGCGATGCTCCAGGAGACGTGCAGGTAGAAGGATGGTCGTTCAGGCTGGGTCGGCAACAGGCAGGCAGGGAGGTACAAAGGATCAGGCAAAAGAGTAGTCAGAGTCCAAGCAAGGTTCGTTAATGGGCGGGCAGCAGAGGTACAAGGGAGCAGACAATCGGATGGTCGTGGGTAGCCGGGGTCAGTGCAGGTAGCAGACAGCAGGTCAGGACAAGCCGGGTCAACAGGAGGCAGAACAACACGGGAACAGGTATCAGGAGCCGAGGCTTACAGGTCGGGAACGCTGTAGAACGAGCAGCACTTGTTCTCAGAAGTCTCCAGCTTTAAATAGGCCCATTTGGCGCCGTTTCCGGCGCGCGCACGGGAGGGCGCGAACGCGCACAAATGTGCGCACCACCGCGGAAATGCCAGGATTTGGCCAGAAATCGTTTCTTTTCCTAACACTATCAGAGGATTTACATTAGTTGCTATAAATTCCTTGCACTGAAGATTAATATATATTTCCAAATATTTAAATGAGTCTACCACTTTAAACGGTGAATGGGCCAAACTTTCTCCTGCATCTTGATATAAGGGCATTAACACAGATTTTTGTCAGTTAATTCTAAGACCTGAATAGTTCCCAAAACTATGTATTATTTTCATTCACTCTCTAAGTGTTTTCTGTGTATCTCCCATATATAAAATAATATCATCTGCATACAGCCCTAAAGGTTCTGTTCTTCCCCCTATAACAATGTCCTTATACATTTTAGATTGTCTAAATTTCAAAGCAAGTATTTCTATTGCAATACCAAATACATGCAGGGATAAAGGACACCCCTTTCTTGTTCCTCTATATAGTCTAATCGGGGAGGACGGTATTCCGTTTACCAGAAGGCTTGATCCCGGGATTCTATACAATATCTTAATCCACTTCTTAAAGCCTTCTCGAAATCCAAAATTTTTCAGGGAGCCCTTCAGAAATGACACTCCACTGAGTTGAATGCCCTGGTTGTATCCAACAATGCCAGGGCACTCGACTCACGTGCATATTCTCTCAATTGGACCATCAGTTGTGATCTTCTAATGTTTATTGAAGTTGATTTCTCCAGCATAAAGCCTGTCTGATAATCATGGATGATAGACTGGATCACTGTATTTAATCTCCCCTCCAAAATTTTTGCCACGATTTTGTAGTCACTATTTACGGGTGAAATTGGCCTATATGAGGAGCATTCCATTGCATCTTTACCTGGATTTAAAATTAACACTATTGTTGCTTCTTCCATTGATTTTGGCAATTCCCACCCATTCAAAGGTCCGGGTGTACACCCCTGTCAATACCAGTGCTATTATATCAATATATTTTTTATAGACTTCCACTGGTATCCCATCCGGGCCTGGCGATTTGCCAACTGCCATGGACAGAATTGCCTTTTTGACCTCTGCCTCTGTTATCTCTCCCTCCATCATCTTTACCTGTTCATCCATAATTTTCGGGGATTCTATTTCTTGTAAATACTGTACTCTTCCACTTCTATTTCAGTACCATTAACTGAAGAGTTATACATTGTAACATAATATTTATAGAAACAAGTTATCTCCTCTATATCCCTTACCATTTCCCTCCTTATTTCTAATTTTAGGGATTGATGAGGAAGTAGTTTGTTGTTGGGTTAAAAAGGCATGTAATGTCCCCGGTTGGTTCCCCTGTTCATAATGTTGGCTGCGGAAAAAAACTCTTCTGCTTAGCATTAGCGACTAACTGGTTTTTATATTGAAGTTGAAGGGACTCCCATTCTCTCTGTTTATTACCTGTGGGATTAAGTATCTACTCCCTCTCTGCCTGAGCACATTTCCCTACTAACGCCTCCTCCCCTTGTCTTGTTGCATGTTTTAAACATGAAATTGGGGATTTCAATACTCCTCTAAGATATGCTTTAAATGTATCCCAATAAAAAGTGCCTTCATGACTACCCACATGTGCCAGCAGAAATATCTATAGAAACCTAGAAACATAGAAAAGTGACGGCAGAAAAAGACTGAGTAGTCCATCGAGTCTGCCCCTTTTTATTTTATTTTTTTTTTTTTTTACATTAACCTTGTTGTCTGACTATGGATTTATGTTTATCCCAAGCATGTTTGAAGCCATTTACTGTTGACTGTCTCACAACCTCTGTTGGTAGTTTATTCCAATCATCAACCACCCTTTCAGTAAAATAATACTTTCTAAGATTAGTTTTGAACTTCCCCCCCAGTTAGTTTGAGGTCATGTCCCCGTGTTCTTGATTTTGGTTTCATATTGAAATGACTGCCCTCCTGAACCTTATTCACCCCCTTGAGGTATTTAAAGGTTTCAATCATGTCTCCCCTCTCCCTTCTTTCCTCCAGACTGTACATATTAAGTTCCTGAAGTCGCTCTTGATATGTTTTATCCCCCAGACCTTTCACCATTTTTGTAAGACGGCAGTGAAAACCCGTCTGAGCTACCTGATGAGTCAGAAAAAGACGGCAGTGAAAA
>BLSH010555280.1:49054-66149 GCA_018402905.1 Glandirana rugosa | reverse complement strand
CACCACTCTTTGGGTTGGTCCTCAAATAATATTTGAAGTTGTGTTCATAATTGTATAGGTCCTGCACTTGGTCGTTGGAAAACCCACCGTCCACCAAATCGATCGGGATATCGATAACTCGTCACTCGTTTACACTACAGGTAACGACACCACACTTGGTCGGGATTCAGGTATCGGTACGAGTCATAGTGTTCATTATATGTTATCTAACAGGATTCATCACCCTTTACACTGAAATGTGTGTGTACTTGATATTACCGTCGGGTCCCAAGTCATATCTCAACCCGGTGGTAAACGTCGATATTATCGAAGTTGAGAAGACCCTTCCGACAGGTATTCCTAAACCTTATGGACAGCCTTCCCAGAAGAGTTGAAGCTATTATAGCTGCAAATGGTGGCCCAACTCTATACTGAACCCTGGGCTGCCATTATAGTTCATGTGTGTGTAAAGTCACATTTCCCACTACTTAGGACAATCTATTGTATATTACTTGTGATACTGAGCATGGCTATGGACTTAGGGCTGGTTCACACCACAGCAATGGACATCACATTTGCTCACTGCTCAATAGCTATAGGGCTAGCTAAACCACCTGCCACCCAAAAGGTTGCTGGTTCACGTCCTGGATATGTTAATACTTGTGTTGAAGTTTATAATAAACTCCTGGTTGGGTTTCTCACCACAATCCAAAGACAAGCTGGAATTTTATTTATCTCTTGTCCAAATAGTCTGTAATGTAAGCAAGTTATTTTGGGACTTTAAATTGGAAGCTGCAGCCAGGGACTGTCTTGGACATTTCAAATTGTAGGGTTTACACTACACAGGTTCATCTGGTTAGAAAACTGTTGCTTCGATCAGTGTTTCTCAACTCCAGTCCTCAAGGCATCCCAACAGGTCATGCTTTCAGGATTTCCCTCAGATGAAACAGCTATGGTAATTACTAAGGCAGTAAAACGGATCGAATCACCTTTGAAAAATAATAGGAAGCCTGAAAACGTGACCTGTTGGGGGTACTTGAGGACAGGGTTGATAACCACTGACTAAAGCCTCGTACACACGGGACGACGATCGTACGTACGATCGTCGCAAATCGTATGTTGGCTAATGTAAATTGCATACTGACTGCACTACACGATCGTACGAGCACAGAAGAGCGTTCAGGTGCATGTAATTAGCATCTGGTTGTTCCTGACTTCTGAGCATGCGTGTTTTGCACTATACAACTTGTTGTACCAACTGCTCTGTACACACGATACAATAGTCGTATGAGCGCTTGTTGGTACGACCAAGTTTTCTAGTCTGCTCATACAACTCCCTTGTACGACATATGTGCGACTGTTCTAATCGCGCATACGAACGATCGATATCGCATACAACGGTCGTTAGTAAGACCTGTTGTATACGATCGTCGTCCCGTGTGAACGAGGCTTTAGAATATTTTCCTGGACTTATACTGATCTGAAGAACATAGCCAAGGGTTAACACAGCAAATAGTATTGGAATGGCAGCCTCTCAGGTGAAATAAATTAGAAAAGACAGATTGAAAGATACTGGTGGGCGTGTACTTCTAGTGGGCGTGTGCCAGTGCCAGCTTATATAAGGAACTTCAGTAGGGGGTACTGGTTTGGCCTGATGAGAGGTCAGGTTTGGTGCTGTGGTTTTTGTGGAAGAAGCAATGATATTTTGCAAATGGTTTACTAGAGCTGTTTGCTGAAATGATTGTCCATTTTGACCATCAAAAGTGGCTTGATTTTACCATGCTGTCTGATTGGGGTGTGTATTGTTTGTCTTATACTCACCAATGTTCTTGGTTTAATCTGCGCCTTTTTTAATGTTATGTTTTAATGCTTTGTTAGAATGACTGTTACTTATCTTTCTGTAATTTTGCAGCTAAAAATGTCATGAGGGTGTTTAGTCATTTTATGAAATGTGTGCAGTTATGGATGGTGAAACTAAAATTGACCACAGTAAGGTTTAGTCCAATTTTAGATTGTAAGCTCCTATGAGCAGGACCCTTCAAACCCAATTGCTGTTTTGCTAAATGTGTATATACTGCAAATACTTTAATGCCATGTACATGCTTGTGTTGGCAAAATAAAATAAAATTGATTTTGCTTGTTCTCATTTGTAACTTTTTAAATTAGTTTTTTTTTTGGGGGGGGGGGGGTGGTTTTGGGGAAGTGGATTACCTCCTTAGGACCAGTTCACACTGCTGCGGTGTCCGAGATCAGATGTGATTCGCACTGCAGTGCAAATCACATGTGATCTGTGCTATGCAAATTCAGCCATACAGATAGTATGGCTGAATTTCCATCGCACCCTGACCAAACTCGCACAGGACCCTTTTTTGTTCTGCAGCAGAATCAGATCACATGGGTGTTCACATCCATGCAATGCGATTCCTGTCTGAATTTGCAATTTGCAGTGTGATCTGCAAACTGATTTGGGGGTGTCATTAGCTTTCTATTGACACACCTAGCAGTTTGTATATGGCAATGTGAATTATTTAAGTCGTGTGCGATGTGGGAACCCGCAGTGGATTCGCAGGGTTCCCGTATCGCACTAGTGTGAACCAGCACTGAGAAGTCATTGTCTCATTTATATTTGTATAGTCCTTACAGTTATACATCAGGAGGAAGTGTATTGTGGCTGGAAACAGGAAGTGCTGTGTGCACATGGGCTGCAAGCAATTGTGTGGTGATGCCAAATAAATCAATGAACCCCACCCACACCACATATAGCTCCCACATCCTCCCCTACATTGATCAAAAATGTAATTTCAACTTGCTTGTGCCTGTAATGTATTATCCCCCAAATCCATACCAAACCCTTTGGCTCAGGGATGGATTTTAAGGGGAAGGCCTCTCCAAATGTTATTACAAAATGCTGGGGGATTCCCCGCGAACTCCATACCCTTTCTGCGCATGCAGCCTGGAGGTCAGGATGGGGGGGGGACAAGTGAGGGCCTGCCCCCCTCCTGGAACAAACCAGGCCACATGCCTTTAACATGAGGTGGTGTGTGCTTTGGGGTGGGGGGGGGGCTCTGCCCGACCCCCCTCCAGGGCCAGCTCTACCACTAGGCGGAGTAGGCGGCCGCCTAGGGTGCACTGCCGTCTAGGGGGGCCTGGCCACTGTTGATCTGCCCCTGGCTGCTCTGCATTGATTCATGTAAAAACTGACACTGTCTGACTGAGATAATGAGATTGTATTATCACATGCCAATTTGCAAATGCATATAGAAATAGTTACCCCGCAAGGCTGTATTTGATGGGCACAGGTGAAGCTGTATTTGATGGGCACAGGTGAGACTGTATTGGTTGGCGCTGATCCGGCTGCAATTCATTGGCGCTGATCAGGCTGGGCAGGGAAAAGGGTATGAAGTCAGGGGTGGAGCCAAGGGGGCAGCAAAATGAGGTTTCGCCTAGGGTGTCAAAAGTCCTTGCACCAGCCCTGCCCCCCTCAGAGCCTCTTGTACCTATGTTGATGAGGACAAGGGCCTCTTCCTGACAACCATGGTGGTTGGGGGGGCTGATCAAAATTTGGAAGCGCCCATTAACAAGGGGGCCACCAGAACCTGGCCCCCCATGTGAATGGGTATTGGGTACATCATACCCATTCACCTAAAAAGCGTAAAAATGTATTTAAAAAATGGAGACATTTTTTGTCCCATCTTTTATGTTAAAGTGTCTTGCGATGTACATCCATGGTCAATAGGGATGGTCCCCTGGTTCGACTCAAAAGTATGTTCGAATCGAACATCAGGGGGTTTGCCGAATCCTGAACATTATGGGGTGCTGGTGGGAAATTTGAATGGCCCATAATGCAGTGAAATTGTGGGGGAATGCTGCCCGCTGATTGGCCAAAGCATGTACATGCGCTTTGGCCAATCACAGCATGCTCTGCTGTGAGATCACGATTGGCCAAAGGAAGGGTGCCTTTGGCCAATCATTGCTCAGCTGCTCTGAGTCCACACCCACACTATATAAGGCCACTTACACAGAGGCCGAATATAGTGAAAACATTTGCGGAGATAGCAAAAAGTTAGGCAGTGGCATAAGAATATATATGTACAGTATGTTATATATAATACACTGCATTCATTTCAGGGACTTATATAGCCCTGTGGCTTTACATATATATTGTACATTCACATCAGTCCCTACCCTCAAGGAGCTTACAGACTATGGTCCCTAACTCACATTCATACATATATTAGGGCCAATTTAAACAGGATCTAATTTACCTACCTGCATGTCTTTGGAGTGTGGGAGAAAACCAGAGTACCTGGAGGAATCCCACACAGACACAGGGAGAGCATGCAACCTCTAGGCAGGTAGTGTTGTGGTTGGGAATTGAACCAGTGACCCATTTGCTCCCAGACGAAAGTGCTAACCACTACACCACTGTGTAGACTATATACAGTGCATGCACACTCGGAAAAGGGTCTGGCATAGAGTTTAAGAGGAACTCCACGCCAAAATTAAACAGAAATTTTGGGAAGGGGTCCCCCGCAAAGTCCGTACCAGGCCCTTCAGGTCTGGTATGGATTTTAAGGGGAATCCCATGTCAAATTTTGGGAAAATGGCGTTGGGGTCCCCCCACAATGCAAACCAGACCCCAAAGCACCCTCCCCATGTTGAGGGCATGTGGCCTGATAAGATTCGGAGGGGGCGCACTCACCCCACCCCCCCTGCCATGCCAGGGCTGCATGCTCGCATAAGGGTCTGGTTTGGATTTTGGGGGGAGCCCAACACCATTTTTTATAAATTTGGTGTGGGGTTCCCCTTAAAATCCATACCAGACCCGAAGGGCCTGGTATGGACTGGGGGGCACCCCAACGCAATGCTTTTTCAGTGATCTATATCTATATTGCAGGGAACCAGCAATACATTCCAGCCACGACCGATTTTGAATGACAATTTTTCCTTTACAAATGTAATTTTGCGGTGCCACTGTTCTAAACATCACAGTGATCCATACTAAGGGGACCCTTCAAGCACGATATTTAAGCACTTACCACCCGCCCACCGCAGCGTGATGGCGGCAAAGTGGTTCGTTATCGCAAACCGCCCTCACCTGACAGCAGCTGCGATGACTATCTTTGTGAGCGTGCGCATGCTGCTGGAGGCACGCTCACGTGCTCACTGTGTTCCGAGGGGGGGGGGCAGTGAGCGGGTAGGGCGGACTCGATCGCCATTGGCTACCCGCGATGGCCCCTTTGCTGTGAAAGAACGGAGGTCCGTGTATGTAAACACGGATCTCCGTTCGGACAGAGGTGGAAGGGCGGTGATCACAGGCTTCCTGTATATGGAAGCCGTGATCACTCCCCTCTCCCTGGCAGCCCAGCCCCCATACAGTTAGAACTCCCCATAGGGAACACAGTTAACCCTCTCTAGGTTAACCCCTTCACTGCCAATGGCATTTCTACAGTAAGCAGTGCATTTTTAGATCACTGATCGCTGTATAAATGCCAATGGTCCAAAAAAAATGTCTAAATGGTCCGACATGTCTGCCGCAATATTGCAGTGCCACTAAAAATCGCAGATCGCCGTCATTACTAGTAAAACATTTTAAAAAATACAACTCCAGAAATTAATTTGCATCATCTCTAAACGCATCAACTTTTGCGCAAACAAAACAATAAACGGCAATTGCAATTTTTTTTTAACAAAGAAAGGAGGAAGAATAAAAATCGGCCAAAAACAAGTAAATGAAATTATTTTTATTTTTTTTATATTGGATTTGTATTTTAGCAAAAATTAAGAAAAACTGGTTATTTTGAAAAATTGTCGCTCTTTTTTTATTTAGAGCGGCGATCAGAAATGACAGAGGAGATCAAATATCACCAAAAGAAAGCTCTATTTGTGGGTAAAAAAGGACGCAAATTTGGCTTGGGTACAACGTCGCACGACCGCGCAGTTGTCAGTTAAAGCAACGCAGTGCCAAATCGCAAAAAGTGCTCAGGTCCTAAAGCGTGAATTCCTTCTGGGGCTGAAGTGGTTAAAGGAATTTTTTTTTTTTGTCACTTTAAGGCTGGGTTCACACTATCCGACAAAAAAACGGCCCAACTTTGATCCTACTTTGCTGTGCGACTTACGGTTCTACATAGGGTCAAAGTCGAACCGTTTTTTTGTGAACAGGGATCCGACAATACCATGCGACTTATGCTCTGGGGATCTTGAAGGGGAACTCCACGCCAATTTTTTTTTTAAAAATGGCATGGGTCCCCCTCCAGGAGCATACCAGGCCCTTTGGTCTGGTACGGATTTTAAGGGGAACCCCCACGGCAAAAAAAACTGCGTGGCATCCCACCCCAAAATCCATACCAGACCCTTATCCAAGCACGCAGCCCGGCAGGCCAGGAAAGGGGGTTTGGACGAGCGAGCACCCACCCCCTCTTGGACCATACCAGGCCGCATGCCTTTAACATGAGGAGTATGGGTGCTTTGGGGCAGGTGGGGCTCTGCACCCCCCCACCCCAAAGCACCTTGTCCCCATGTTGATGACAAGGGCCTCTCTGCGACAACCCTTGCCGGTGGTTGTCGGGGTCTGCGGGCGGGGACTTAACAGTATGGGGTATATCATACCCCTACCCATTTACCTGGAAAGAAAGTGTACAAAAAAAACACACTACACAGGTTTTTAAAATATTTTTTTAAAATCAGCTTCGGCGTCTTCTCCCCTCTCTTATCCCTCTCCGGTGTCTTCGGCTCTTTTGCGGGGGTCTTCTATCTTCTGAGGGGTCTTCTTTCTTCTCCTTCTCTGCGGCGTCTTCTGCTCTTTTGGCGGTCTTCTCCGCTGTCCCCTTCCCTCTGTTCTTCCTCTGTTCTTTTTCTTCTTCTTCCCATGTTGACACGACCCAATCTCCTTCACGAATGCCCTCTCCGCTGTGTGCTGTGCCTTATATTGACATGGGGCGTGGCCACCCAATGACATCAGCTGGAGGCCCCACCCCATATGATGTCACAGCTCCACCCCAAGATGTGACATCTTATGGGGTGGGGCCTCCGCCTGATGTCATCGATTGGCCACACCCCATGCCAATATATGGCACAGCACACAGCGGAGAGGGCAATCGTGAAGGAGATTGCATCGTGTCAACATGGGAAGAAGAAGAAGAAGAACAGAGGGAAGGGGACAGCGGAGAAGACCGGCAAAAGAGCAGAAGACGCCGCAGAAAAGGAGAAGAAAGAAGACCCCTCAGAAGATAGAAGACCCCGCAAAAGAGCCGAAGAAAGAAGACCCCTCAGAAGATAGAAGACCCCGCAAAAGAGCCGAAGAAAGAAGAGCCAGAGAGGGGAGAAGACCGCCGGAGCTGATTTAATAAAATATTTTAAAAAGCTGTGTGGTTTTTTTGTGTACATATTTCTTTCCAGGTAAATGGGTAGGGGTACGATGTACCCCATACTCATTTACATAGGGTGGGGGGCCCGGCATCTGGGGGCCCCCTTCTTAAAGGGGGCTTCCAGATTCCGATAAGTCCCCGCCCGCAGACCCCGACAACCACCGGCCAGGGTTGTCGGGAAGAGGCCCTTGTCCTCATCAACATGGGGACAAGGTGCTTTGGGGTGGGGGCGCAGAGTCCCCCCTGCCCCAAAGCACCCATACTCCCCATGTTGAGGGCACGCAGCCTGGTATGGTCCAGAAGGGGGGGGGGCACTCACCTGTCCCCACCCCCTTTCCTGGCCTCCCGGGCTGCGTGCTCGGATAAGGGTCTGGTATGGATTGTGGGGGGGACCCCACGCCGCTTTTTGGCATGGGGGTTCCCCTTAAAATCCATACCAGACCAAAGGGCCTGGTATGCTCCTGGAAGTGGACCCCATGCCAGTTTTTTTTTTTTAATTTGGCGTGGAGTTCCCCTTCATGATCCCCAGAGCACAAGTCGCATGCCAAAGTCCGATCAGTGAAGACACTGATCCGACTTTGATCCGACTTCAATGCTTTTCAATGGGCTGAAGTAGGATCAAAGTCGGACAAAAGTAGTACAGGAACCTTTTTCAAAGTCGGTCCGACTTTGAAAAACACAAGTCGGACCAGTTAAGACGGCTCTCATAGGGAAACATTGTTTTTGTGACGTAATGCAACTTGTGCTCCTCATGTCGGTCCGAGAATTGGACTAGTGTGAACCCAGCCTTAAAGACAGCTAAAAAGATATTTGGTGTCATGGTGCTAGCTTTGCTAAGAGGTGCTGAACATTGAACTCTGTAGGCATCATCAAATAGGTGGTTGAAAAGCCACAGCTCAAGGAACCCCTAGCAACCTCTGGAGGAACCCCATGGTTCCACGGAACCTTGGTTGAGAATGGCTGTATTAAAAGAAACCAAAATGTTTATTTATTCAAATAAAAATGAGTATTAATCCAAAACAGTGGCGGCTGGTGTATAATTTTTTTTGGGTGGGTGACAAATAGTGCACCCACAGCTGTGGGTCTCTTCCCTCCTCCTCCCTCCTCCTCCTAGGCCAATTGGAACACTTCTTTCAGCCAATCGGAAAACGGGTCTCAGACCCACTTTCTGATTGGCTGGCAGGAAAATCAGTGTGATAATAGCAACTTTTCATTTGCTATTGTCACACAACTGGGTGGGCTGCTCTGCACCCTGAGCCCACCATTTTTGAAGCCTATTAAAGCCTCTGACTCTAATCACATGCTTCAAAAAAAAAAAAATCCCAATTGGAATTCAGGCGTCTGGTGCCTCACATGTAGATTAGGAGGCAGGACTGCATTACGGGCCGCTGCAGATAAAAAAAGCATAAAGCATAATGGAAGGGAGCAAAAATGCATAGTGGAAGGAAGATGATGGTCTTTTAATTTTAATTCGTACATATCCAAGTACTCAAAAGAAATGAGCAATTTATCAACACTTTTGTCAGGGCCTAGATCATATGTACATTACATCACTTCCAATTACATTCTGGTACGTAGCTATATACACTGGAAGTTGTACTGGACCATAAGAGAATTTTTGTATGCTTAGTAGCTCTCTCGTACTTGATATAAGGTTAGCAAAAAAACACTGAATGATCATTCCTTCGGTTTCCTCTTCGGATGTACCAGGCATAAGTGTGGCCGGTGCATTAGATTATAAACCTCTTTGGGAAGGACAGATGTTAAAAAATGTTATGTAGTCTGTAAAATTCTGTGTAACACCTTCAATTGCAAATAATATTAATAGTTATTTTTCTCCTGATTATTTTCATAGGCGTCTGTTTAATTATTCTCTGCTTTGTCAGGACAGGTGAGTTACAGGAAAAATACAGAAAACCTGTAGAAATGCTGCTTTGCGTCCTATAGGTACACCAAACATTGCTGACCCCAGTGCTGTCTTTTCCATATACCTGGTGTAAGATGGCACATGCACCCATGAGTCTTTGTCCCATGCTAGTTTTGTGCAGGCCACTCAAGTTCCTTCACGCCAACCCTATTCCATCATGTCTCTTTTGAGTTAGCGTTGAGCACGTACCTAAAATTATGATAGCAAAGTTGGAAATGCAGAATTGTCTAAATCATCCCTGTAGTCTGCAGCATTAACCGTACTCTTCACTGGAAGCACCTGAACTCCATAAATTTAGGAGGGTGTCCAAATACTTTTGGCCAAATAGGTAGGTGTGATGGTCAGGTGCCCTCAAACGTTTGGGCATATAGTTTATTTGTATACCTGGGCCATTCTATATAAGAGTGTTGACAAATGTAGGTTTCTTCCACTGGTTACATAACGTAAGGGATTTACTAGCAGTGCTCCTAATTGTGACTATAAGTGGAAATGCTTTACTATGTTATTTTTAACAGTTTCAGCCACAGAGTCCTCTACTGCAGCACTACTCACTCTACTGCAGCACTGCTCACTTTACTACAGCACTGCTCACTTTACTACAGCACTGTTCTCTCTGCTACAGCACTGTTCACTCTACTACAGCACTGCTCACTCTACTACAGCACTGCTCACTCTACTACAGCACTGTTCACTCTACTACAGCACTGTTCACTCTACTACAGCACTACTCTCTCTGCTACAGCACTGCTCACTCTACTACAGCACTGCTCACTCTACTACAGCACTGTTCTCTCTACTACAGCACTGCTCACTCTACTGCAGCACTACTCACTCTACTGCAGCACTGCTCACTTTACTACAGCACTGCTCACTTTACTACAGCACTGTTCTCTCTGCTACAGCACTGTTCACTCTACTACAGCACTGCTCACTCTACTACAGCACTGCTCACTCTACTACAGCACTGTTCACTCTACTACAGCACTGTTCACTCTACTACAGCACTACTCTCTCTGCTACAGCACTGCTCACTCTACTACAGCACTGCTCACTCTACTACAGCACTGTTCTCTCTACTACAGCACTGCTCACTCTACTGCAGCACTACTCACTCTACTGCAGCACTGCTCACTTTACTACAGCACTGCTCACTTTACTACAGCACTGTTCTCTCTGCTACAGCACTGTTCACTCTACTACAGCACTGCTCACTCTACTGCAGCACTGCTCACTTTACTACGGCACTGTTCTCTCTGCTACAGCACTGTTCACTCTACTACAGCACTGCTCACTCTACTACAGCACTGCTCACTCTACTACAGCACTGTTCACTCTACTACAGCACTGCTCACTCTACTACAGCACTGTTCACTTTACTACAGCACTGTTCTCTCTACTACAGCTCTGCTCACTCTACTACAGCACTGCTCACTTTACTACAGCACTGCTCACTCTACTACAGCACTGCTCACTCTACAACAGCACTGGTCACTCTACAACAGCACTGGTCACTCTACTACAGCACTGTTCACTCTACT
Organism: Glandirana rugosa; assembly: GCA_018402905.1. Taxonomy (NCBI): domain Eukaryota; kingdom Metazoa; phylum Chordata; class Amphibia; order Anura; family Ranidae; genus Glandirana; species Glandirana rugosa. The sequence goes on along the minus strand of BLSH010555280.1, from coordinate 55,338 downwards.
ACAGCACTACTCTCTTTGCTACAGCACTGCTCACTCTACTACAGCACTGCTCACTCTACTACAGCACTGTTCTCTCTACTACAGCACTGCTCACTCTACTACAGCACTGCTCACTCTACTACAGCACTATTGACTTTACTACATCACTGTTCTTTCTACTACAGCACTGTTCACTCTACTACAGCACTGCTCACTCTACTACAGCACTGCTCACTCTACTACAGCACTGCTCACTCTACTACAGCACTGTTCACTCTACTACAGCACTGTTCACTCTACTACAGCACTGCTCTCTCTACTACAGCACTGCTCACTCTACTACAGCACTGCCCACTTTACTACAGCACTGTTCACCCTACTACAGCACTGCTCACTCTACTACAGCACTGCTCACTCTACTACAGCTCTGCTCACTCCACTACAGCACTATTCTCTCTACTACAGCACTGCTCACTCTACTGCAGCACTGCTCACTCTACTGCAGCACTGTTCACTCTACTACAGCACTGTTCACTCTACTACAGCACTGTTCACCTTACTACAGCACTGCTCTCTCTACTACAGCACTGATCACTCTACTACAGCACTGCTCACTCTACTACAGCACTCTTCACTCTACTACAGCACTGTTCACTCTACTACAGCACTGGTCATTCTACTACAGCACTGTTCACTCTACTACAGCACTGTTCACTCTACTACAGCACTGTTCACTTTAATACAGCACTGTTCTCTCTACTACAGCACTGCTCACTTTACTACAGCACTGCTCACTCTACTACAGCTCTGCTCACTCTACTACAGCACTGCTCACTCTATTACAGCACTGTTCACTCTACTACAGCACTGTTCACTCTACTACAGCACTGGTCACTCTACTACAGCACTGCTCACTCTACTACAGCACTGCTCACTCTATTACAGCACTGCTCACTCTATTACAGCACTGCTCACTCTACTACCAACTTGCTTACTCTTAAGCCTCATACACACGGGACGACGATCGTACGACCGATCGGCTCAAATCATATATTGGCTGTTGTATCTAGCATACTGACTGCACTATACAATCGTACAACCAAAGAAAGAATGTTCAGGTGCATGTAATTAGCATCTGACCGTTCTTGACTTCTGAGCATGCGTGTTTTGCACAATGCAACTTGTTGGACCAACTTCTCTGTACACACGATACAACGGTTGTATGACCGCTTGTTCGTACTACCAAGTTTTCTAGTTTGCTCATACAACTCCCGTTGTACGACCGTCGTACGTCGGCTGTTCTAATCGCGCGTACTAACGATTGATTTCGCATACAACGGTCGTTCGTACGATCTGTTGTATACGATCCCGTGTGTACGAGGCTTTAGTGTTCTGTTAAAGGATCACAAGCCCAAGAACTGGTCAATTCAGCTACTGGGATTAGTGTTGGACCATGACTGTTGTTGGAAGCATTAAAACCTTATTCTGTTCTTTTTTTTTTTCCATGGGAAGACTTTCCATATGTGATCTCCCTTTTCCTATACATTGATGAAAGAGATGAAACAACTGCTCAACAAATGGATATCCCATTATAGAGGGGAAACGCTGTAGTCTTCTTATGCCTTCAGAAAAATAGACCTTTTTTGAGGACAGTAATATTCACATTTTTGAGAACTAAAACAACCACCCCCAATAAATTAAAAACACTATTTAGGTAAACCCTCACACTACAAAGCTGTTGAAAAATGTAATGGAGATTGAACAGAGATTTTTAAATTAGTCTAAACCCAGTAAAAGATGAGAATACTCCATGCATTTTGAACAATATGGCTTTATAAAAGAAAAAATGTTTAGTGTGCGGGTGTAAATATATACACACACACATGCACATCTAGATGGTGATATTTTTGCCCATAAATTCTTTGCAAAATAGCTCACACTCTGTCAGATTGGATGGAGAGCTTCTGTGAACAGCAATTTTCAAGTCGTGCCACAGATTCTCAACTGGATTTAGGTCTGGACTTTGACTAGGTCATTCTAACACATGAATATGCTTTGATATAATTATAAACCATTCCATTGTAGCTCTGGCTGTATGTTTAGAGCAATGGTCCTGCTGGAAAGTGAACCCCGCCCCATTCTCAAGTCTTTTGCAGACTCCAACAGGTTTTCTTTTAAGATTGCCCTGTATTTGGCTTCATTTACCTTCCCATCAACTCTGACCAGCTTCCCGACCCTGCAGAAGAAAAGCATCCCCACAACATGATGCTGCCACCACCATGTTTCACGGTGGGATGGTGTGTTCAGGGAAATGTGCAGTGTTAGTTTTCCGCCACTTAGCTTTTAGGCTAAAAAGTTCAATCTTGGTCTCATCTGACCAGAGCACCTTCTTCCACATGTTTGCTGTGTCCCCCAAATGGCTTCTCGCAAACTGCAAATGGGACTTCTTATGGCTTTCTTTCAACAATTGCTTTCTTCTTGCCACTCTTCCATAAAGGGCAGATTTGTGGAGTGCACGACTAATAGTTGTCCTGTGGACAGATTCCCCCACCTAAGCTGTGGATCTCTGCAGCTCCTCCAGAGTTACCATGGGCCTCTTGGCTGCTTCTCCGATTAATGCTCTCCTTGCCTGGCTTGTCAGTTTAGGTGGACAGCAATGTCGTGGTAGGTTTGCAGTTGTGACATACTCTTTCCATTTTCGTATGATGGAAAATTTCAAGGGGTATGAATAATATACACATACAGTATACTGTATATATATATATATATATATATATATATATATATACACCTTATATACTGTGTATATATATATATATATATATATATATATATATATACATACCGGTATATAATTTTTAATTTTTGGGGGGCAAGGTTTTTTGTTTAATAAAAATGATTCCAAATACTTATATAATTTATAGTTTATCATTTATTTTTTGGGGGGCTTTAAGGTGTAGTTATTACATTACAGTAATTTTGCAGATGGAGAACTGTATACATTTAATTTTCTGTTTGATATTAAATAGAAGGACAAGCTTATAGAAGTGGATATGATGATTTTGGTAAGTGGATTCCTCCAGCATATTTTGCAATTTCCTCTCCCAAAATGAACTCCAGATACATCATATAATGAACAGGAAATAGCCTGAATGTTTCCAATGCTGTATACATCTAAGATGTGATTTCTGTTCGACGCAGTTGCATTCACCTGGTGCACATTTATCCTGTGAGTGTGGAATACACAGCATAACCCAATGAACCTTTATGTATATATATATATGCAGTATCTCACAAAAGTGAATACACCCCTCACAGTTTTGTAAATATTTCATTATATCTTTTCATGTGACAACACTGAAGAAATGGCACTTTGCTACAATGTAAAGTAGTGAGTGTACAGCTTGTATAACAGTGTAAATTTGCTGTCCCCTCAAAATAACTCAACACACAGCCATTAATGTCTAAACCGCTAGCAACAAAAGTGAGTACACCCCTAAGTGAAAATGTCCAAATTGGGCCCAAAGTGTCAATATTTTGTGTGGTCACCATTATTTTCCAGCACTGCCTTAACCCTCTTGGGCATGGAATTCACCAGAGCTTCACAGGTTGCCACTGGAGTCCTCTTCCACTGCTTCATGATGACATCACGGAGCTGGTGGATGTTAGAGACCTTGCACTCCTCCACCTTCCTTTTGAGAATGCCCCACAGATGCTCAATAGGGTTTAGCTCTGGAGTCATGCTTGGCCAGTCCATCAATTTTACCCTCAGCTTCTTTAGCAAAGCAGTGGTCGTCTTGGGGTTCTGTTTGGGGTAGTTATCATGTTAGTGCTGCCCTGCCGCCCAGTCTCTGAAAGGGAGGAGATCATGCTCTGCTTCAGTATGTCACAGTACATGTTGGCTTTCATGGTTCCCTCAATGAACTGTAGCTCCACAGTGCCGGCAGCACTCATGCAGCCCCAGACCATGACACTCCCATCACCATGCTTGATATATAACAAAGTGCTTTTATTGGTATACTCTGGCCTTAAAGTGGAACTTCACTCTCCCAATCAATTATGATTATTTTTAATCCTCATGCTGCTAGCATTAGTAAATAAATAGAAAAGTATATCATATTTACTTATTTTAAACTTTTTTTTCCTTACATTTACAAGTTACTTCCTGTTTTTATACCTAGGCAAATTATGTCATACATACCAAGAATCTTCAGGAGGGGAGGAGAGAAGGAGGGGTTTTCTCAGCTAAACACACTCTCCTGTATGCATGCTTCATCTAAGAGCAGATGGAGTCCAGGTAGTAAATGCTACATGATTCATTTGCCCTTACTCAAAATGGCCACGACTAGAAATGCTAGGGGGTGTTTTTTTGAAGTGATTTCTCAACAAAATAAAGCATGGAGAAATGAATGGATGGGGAAGCTTGCTTTGAATATTAAAAATAAATTAACCACTTGACCTCCGGAAGATCTACCCCCCCCCCCCCCCTCCATGACCAGGCCATTTTTTGTGATACGGCATTGCGATACTTTAACTGACAATTTTGCGGTCCTGCGACGTTGTACCGAAATAGAATTGATGTCCTTCCCACAAATAGAGCTTTGCTTTGGTGGTGTAGCATTGTCCCTGCAGGGTTTGCTGTGTGTTGACTTTTTAGGTTTCCCTCTGATTACCTGCAGACAGTTGCTAGGGTTTTTTTTTTCACTTATCCCCCCTTACTCCGTTTATGCGTTACTCAAGAAACAGTCCAGGGTATTTGTTTATTTTATATTTATTGTGGAACATGCATGGGAGAAGGGAATAGTGGGAAAATGCAACTGAACTATTCACAGTAGATAAGGACAACTCTCACTTGGACTCACCAGGTTACTTGTGGAAGCAGACACACTGTTTTTACCATACTGCCACTTGTATGGAAGAATTAAAGCGTAACTCCACTTTTGTTGAGAAAAAAACATTTTCCTCTGGATGATCTATGTAAATTGCAAGGATTATAACAACCTTTGTTGCAGATTCCTACCTTGTGTTATTCTGAAGAAATCCATCTGTGTTTTTCTTTGTGCCTCTCTACTGAATGGGTCTAATGGGAGTGGTTTCATAATTAACTGTCTGATGTGCAGCTGCAAAGCACTAATGAGGAAATCCGCTGGGCCTGCATCCCTTTAGATGTATTCCTATTGAAAGTATCTCTCCAAAAATTATATTTTTGTTGCAGGGGATGCCTGAAATCTGACTTGTATCTTAGGCAGACTTCTTGGAAAATTGGTGAGCCAATCACACAAGCAGGAAATGATGTTTCTGGGGAGTGGTCAGTACACACACTGTGTACAGAACAACTCCAGGTAGCCATATTGCAATACATTCTCTGAAAATTACAGAGCTGCAGATTGAAAAGGAAAAAAGGGATTTTATTAAAACTTACCGTAAAATCCTTTTCTCTGAGTTCACTGACAGATGCAGCTCTCCATTGACATGTGGGGATATATGCAGATCCTATTAGGAGTTAACTAGGCAAAGAAAGAAAGCAAGCTGGCCCTTCCCAGTTGGCTGTCCTCTCTTCCAATATAATCCCCCTACTCTGCTCAGTACATCAGTTCGTAACAAGCTGTACCGAAAAAAACGCAGAGGGGTGGGTGCTGCGTCTGTCAGTGAACTCAGAGAAAAGGATTTTATGGTAAGTTTTAATAAAATCCCTTTTTCTCCTACGTTCACTGACAGACGCAGCTCTCCATTGACATGTGGGGATGTCCCAAACCTGTGTCATTAAGAGGGATGGGCAAACGACAACAACTGTACACAACAGAACCTCTGAAGAGGCGCCAGACGCGCCTACACTGCTGCCTGTAAATATTTACAGCCAAAAGCAGCATCCGAAGATGCGGACACATCAACTTTATAAAACTTAGTAAACGTGTGCACTGAGGCCCAAGTAGCCGCCTTGCACACCTGTGACACCGAGGCCTGGTGTCGAAAAGCCCAGGAAGTGCTAACAGCCCTGGTAGAATGAGCCGTGACTGGAAAAGGAGGCACTTTGCCCCGCACAGAGTACACATGAGTCACGGTCTGTCTGATCCAACGAGAGACAGTAGCCGACGAGGCCGCCAATCCTTTGCGCGGACCATCTGTCAGGACAAACAACGCGTCTGTCCTCCGAAAAGAGTCTGTAGTCGCCAAATACACCCGCAAAGCTCGTACGACATCCAAGGAATGCAACTCAATCTCCTTAGGATGTGAAGGGTGTGGACACAACGAAGGAAGAACAATATCTTCATTAATATGAAAAGAACATTTATAAATGTCCGTCG
>BLSH010555280.1:37756-49044 GCA_018402905.1 Glandirana rugosa | reverse complement strand
TGCTCAGTACATCAGTTCGTAACAAGCTGTACCGAAAAAAACGCAGAGGGGTGGGTGCTGCGTCTGTCAGTGAACTCAGAGAAAAGGATTTTATGGTAAGTTTTAATAAAATCCCTTTTTCTCCTACGTTCACTGACAGACGCAGCTCTCCATTGACATGTGGGGATGTCCCAAACCTGTGTCATTAAGAGGGATGGGCAAACGACAACAACTGTACACAACAGAACCTCTGAAGAGGCGCCAGACGCACCTACACTGCCGCCTGTAAAACTTTACGGCCAAAAGCAGCATCCGAAGATGCGGACACATCAACTTTATAAAACTTAGTAAACGTGTGCACTGAGGCCCGAGTAGCCGCCTTGCACACCTGTGACACCGAGGCCTGGTGTCGAAAAGCCCAGGAAGTGCTAACAGCCCTGGTAGAATGAGCCGTGACTGGAAAAGGAGGCACTTTGCCCCGCACAGAGTACACATGAGTCACGGTCTGTCTGATCCAACGAGAGACAGTAGCCGACGAGGCCGCCAATCCTTTGCGCGGACCATCTGTCAGGACAAACAACGCGTCTGTCCTCCGAAAAGAGTCTGTAGTCGCCAAATACACCCGCAAAGCTCGTACGACATCCAAGGAATGCAACTCAATCTCCTTAGGATGTGAAGGGTGTGGACACAACGAAGGAAGAACAATATCTTCATTAATATGAAAAGAAGAAACCACCTTCGGCAAAAAAGAAGGCAATGGGCGCAAGACCGCCTTGTCCCTGTGTAGGACCAAGTAAGGAGACCTGCAGGACAACACTGCCAACTCAGACACCCGCCTAGCGGATGTAATGGGCACCAAGAAAGCCACTTTCTGCGACAACAATTGTAAGGGAATATCCCTGATCTTCTCATATGGTGGCTTCTAAAGCACTGAAAGCACCAAATTCAAATCCCACTGTGCCATAGGCGACCGCACCTGAGGAGCCACATGGCGCACACCTTGTACAAATGTACAAATCAATGAATGTGACGCCAGAGGGCGTTGAAAAAGAATCGCCAAAGCCGATATCTGGCCCTTGAGAGTACTCAAGGCCAATTTTTTATTCAGGCCCTGTTGTAAAAAAGTCAGGACCCTGGACACCACATAAGAGCGAGGGTTCCAACCCCCCCGCCTCACACCAGGCAATATATGCCTTCCAGGAGCGATGATAAATCTTGCGCGAAGTACACTTGCGCGCTTTCAGCATGGTAGGGACCACTGAATCGTCTACACCCCTGTCCCTCAGCACCTGGAACTCAATAGCCAGGCCGTCAAAGCCAGCAAGTGTAAAGCAGAGTGCAATATGGGTCCCTCAGACAACAGATCTTCGCGCAGCGGGAGAGACGCTAGGGAGCGTCTGCCACCATTCTTACCACGTCGGTGTACCACGGACGCCGAGGCCAATCCGGGGCCACCAGAATAATCAGAATTCCCTTCACTTCTACCCTGCGCAGTAGACGCGGGAGAAGTTTGAAGGGAGGATAGGCGTACAGAAGACGATACACAAGGTGCCACGAGCGCGTCTGTGGCCACCGCCAACGGGTCTCTTGTCCTGCACACAAAGGTCTTTACTTTGTGGTTGAACCGAGACGCCATGAGGTCCATATCTGGTGTGCCCCACTTGTGGCGAATCTGGCTGAACACTTCTGGATGGAGGGACCATTCCCCCTGATCCAGTGTCTGGTGACTGAGGAAGTCCGCCTGCCAATTTTCTACGCCTGGAATGTAGATGGCGGAGATTGCCGGTACGTGAAGTTCTGCCCAACGCAGAATGAGAGCTGCTGCCGCACTCCTCGTTCCGCCCTGATGGTTCACATATGCCAGCGCTGTGGCATTGTCCAATTGAACCCGAATCGGGAGCCCTTGCAACCTCGCCGTCCAGCGGCAGAGTCTGATTGCTCTTAGCTCCAGCACATTGATTGGAAGGCAAGATTCCTGTGCCGACCAACATCCCTGGGTCGACAAATGTCCCAGGACGCCCCTCCAGCCCGACAGGCTGGCGTCCATCGTGATTATTGACCACGTCAGGGGAAGAAACGATTTTCCCTGCGTCAAGGCTGGGGCCCGAAGCCACCAGGCCAAGGAGGCCCTGGTCTGACGATCCAAGTTGACCAACTGGTCCAGAGACAGTGGGGATCTGTCCCACCGAGACAGAATCACTCACTGAAGTATCCGAGTGTGGCTCTGAGTGTAAGGTACCGCCTGGAAGGCCGACACCATGAGCCCCAGCACCCGCATACAGAACCGTAATGATGACTGCCGGTGAGACAGTAAGGTTCACACTGCTGATTGCAGGGACCGCAGCTTGGCCGGGGGTAAGAACACCTTCGCCTGCTCTGTGTCCAGAATCAGACCCAGATATTCCAGGCGACAGGACGGGGTCAATGTCCACTTCTGCAGGTTGATCAGCCAACCAAAGTCCTTTAACGAGACCATGGTGATAGCCATGCTCTCCTCCAGAGCTGAGGCAGACTCTGCTCTCGGAAGCAAGTCGTCGAGGTAAGCTACCACCTCAATGCCCCTCTGCCTCAGTAGCGCCAGCACTGGGGCCACCATCTTGGTGAAGACCCGAGGAGCCGAGGCCAGATTGAAGGGCAGTGCCACAAATTGGTAATGGAGATCTCCCACCGCAAAGCATAGGAAGCGCTGGTGTCGGAGACAAATGGGAACATGGAGGTACGCGTCCCTGATGTCCAGGGACGCCAGGAAGTCCCCCTGATGTAGGGCGGCCACGACCGAGCAGAACGATTCCACACGGAACTTTCGCGCTTTCACATAAAAGTTTAGCGCATTCAGGTCCAAAACTGGCCTTACCCCCCCTCCTTTTTTGGGAACCACGAAGAGGTTTGAGTAGAAACCATGAAACCTCTCTGACTGAGGCACCGGCACGATCACCCCCTGGTCTGATAGTGCCTGAACCGCCCCGAAAAGGGCCTCCCGACGTTGATGCGGGAGTCTTTAGTTCGATGGGAAGAACCTGTCTGGGGGTAGAGTGCTGAACTCTATCCTGTACCTGGAGGACACCACTTCCTGCATCCACCGGTCGGAAATGCGGGTAGTCCACCTGTCTCCGAAACCCAGAAGACGTTCCCCCACCCGATCTTTGGGTGGGGGCAACCCATCATGCAGAGGAGGGCTTATCCTCTGCTTTTTTGTTTTTGCGTTGCCAGGGTCTTTTACCGGCCCCTGCAGCAGCCTTGCCGGCTCGCGAGCCCTTGCCCGCTGCGCCAGGGGCACGAAAAAACCTCTTTTGACCCGAAGAGACAGGTCCCTGCTTGCGGCGAAATTCTTTTGCCTGGGCTCCGGAAGAAAAGTACTCTTCCCGCCCATGAAATCCTTAATGATTTCATCCAATTGAGGCCCAAAGAGATGGCCACGCTGAAAGGGGAGGTCCGCTAGACCTTTTTTGGATGCGTAGTCACCCGACCACGAACGCAACCAGAGGACCCGTCTGATAATGACTGCAAAAACAGACATTTTGGACAACATAGGGAGCAGGTCTAGAGCTGCATCACACAGGTATTTGATACAGTGAAACACATGTTCTGCTTTCTGTGACGCCTCAAGCATTCTGCCACAGTCCAGATCATTCTGCAGCTCCGCCGTACATTTAGACAGATATTGCGCCGCCATGGCACGGCGACCCCTCTAGGGGAATAGTCGTCGCCTTGTTCAGGCGTGCCACCGGTGGGCCATCAAGGGGGATGCCCACTTCTTGATGAAATTATCCTCAAAGGGATACCGGATAGCGAAACGCTTTGGCATGGCAAAGGAATGCTGCGGACGCTGCCATTCCTGATAGATCAGATGATCAAAAAAATGTATCATAAGGGTAAGCTCTGGGTGACCTAGGAGGCCTGGCAGTCCCGCAGACATAAGTAGACGTCTGCGACTCGCCATCCTGGTCCAGTTGCAAAGACGCACGGATGCCAGATATTATTGCAGACACCAGTGCCTTTTCGCGCGCTGCCTTAGCCCCCTGGTCTTCCTCACCATCCGAGGGGTCCAGTTCACCCTCATAAAGCTCCACGGGGGTCCCCTTGACCCTCGAAGCCACTTCCGGTTCGGAATCCTCCCCGGAGGAACAAGGGGGAGGGGGCGCTTTTTAGGGGCCCCCGGGGCCTTGCTCGGCCCCACCCTGGGAAGAAATTCCCCAAACACCACCCTCAGCTGTTCTAGGGACACCAGGGACCCCAACGCAGGTTGCGCTGTCGCTAATTCCTCTTCAGAGGGCCCTGCAGGGTCATCTGCCATCACTCCCTCAGACTGAATACACACAGTGAGAACAACCACTAGCAGCACCCCCACACTGTAACCACACCACTGCCCCTCAGAACACCAGGGAGACCCAGAAGAACTGCACCCACCGCCACCAGCACCCCCAGGAAGCCAGCTATACTTGCTGTTTTGCCACAAAAAAACGTCCTGAGGACCGCCAGAGAGCTTGCGCCGTCAGCAGCCAGCCACACTGTCCCAGCAAAGTGAAAGTAAAAACGGCAGCAGCACGTTTTCTCAGCATGCAGGGACTCCACTAGAGTCCAAAGGACTGCTGAAGACCGAGGCTCCGGCAAAATGGCAGCCACATCACTGTAGAGAAAATCCCAAGGAAAATGGCCGCGGCTATGGCAAAATGGCGGCCATCTGCCGCATGGCGGCCTAGGCGGTCTGCACACAGTGCCAAGCGGGATGCGGAGCGGGGGGGGGGTAGGAGGAAGGGACGAAGGGACCCAGGAGAGCCCCAGCGACCAGCCTCTACCGGCGGCTAACGCAGGCAGATATGCCAAAAATCGCCCGGTGCCCCCCCAGCGCCACTAGGGGAGCAGAGGGGGGCTCACTCACCACTCCTGACAGGCGCAGCGGGTAGCCACCCAGTCGCAGACTTTTCTCCCTAGCTGGGGAGGGATGCTGCTGGCCACAAGCCCCTGGACAGGATCAAATCCGGACACTGGGCACAAGTGGGGATCACCCACTGGCCGCCCGCACGGAATGGGCACGATGCGGCGAGACCCACTATATCCTAGGACTAGCTTGCATCGGTTGGCCGTGCTGGGGAAAGTACAGGGTTTTCCAGGAACCCTCTATGCCCCAGCCGGCTTCTTGATAGTAGTATTCATTAGCTTGATGAAAAATAAAAAAGCGGTAGCAAAAATCTAAACCGCAGGTCCCATAAGGGAGCCAGGTCAACTCCTTGCACTAGGCATGTTAAAACTGATGTACTGAGCAGAGTAGGGGGATTATATGGGAAGAGAGGACAGCCCCCTGGGAGGGGCCAGCTTGCTTTCTTTCTTTGCCTAGTTAACTCCTAATAGGATCTGCATATAACCCCACATGTCAATGGAGAGTTGCGTCTGTCAGTGAACATAGGAGAAAGTGATTTTTAATAACATTCAATTACAATATGATTAGTGTCACAACTATATGTGCTATATTATTTTTTCTTTATTTGCAATTTGTTTTCCTCATGAAAGTGGAGTTATCCTTTAAGTCTTTTTGATCCTTCTAGCACAGTGTTTCTCAAACTTTTTTGGCACACCAAAAGGATCTAAAGATTTTCATGCCACACCTGAAAAGATTTAACAATTTTTGTGGTGAAGAACTTATTTATTGTTACATATATATATTTCACAAAAAGTGATTCACAGGCAAGCATATTTATTGTTGATACTAAGAGTGCACCTAAATCAATCATTTATTGGATCATCAAGAACTTCAAGGAGAGAGGTTCAATTGTTGTGAAGAAGGCCCTCCTCACAGGTTTCCACGCTTCTCAAAGGGCCTCCCTCACAACTCGAGAATCCACCCTTTTTCTGATCCTAGGAAATTCCTGATTCCCTCCTGGCCTCCATGCCCCCGAATTTAGATCAAAATGAGAGTGTGGTGGCCTCAAAGTTCTTGGGGACAGGCAGATGGCCCTTGATCACAGACTTGACGTACCCTTCGGGACCCTTCCGCCTCCCATTTTGGAGTGCCTTACAAATTCATAATTTTCTACATTCCCTCCCAAATCCACAGAACTATGGCCGACAGCTAACTAGCTTTTGAGGAGTATTGTTCGAACATGGATCCCCTTCCTCATGTCCTATCGAAAACATACTCCTTACTGACTGACCCTCCTAACCAGCCACAACTATCTTATCTGCAGGAGTGGGAGAAAGATTTGAATTGTAACTTCACCATGATCCAAGTTCAAAATATAATAACCTTCGCCCTAAAATTGTCAATCTGCACTAGAATACAGGAAACCAATTTTCAAAATAATGACCAGATGGTACTTAACAACTGCGCAATGACACAAATATTATTGAAACACTTCAGACCTTTGCTGGCGCTGTGGGAGGGACAGGGGAATGATGCTGCACATTTTTTGGTCATGCCCCAAGCTGTCCAGATTCTGGAGAGATGTATGCTCCATCACGCAAAAATTCACAGATTATAGGATACCGGAGAACTTTGTCTCTTACATGTATCCAATATGCCAGTCCGAAATTATAAAAAAATCACTTGTACGTCACCTGCTGAATGCAGTGAAGTCCTATGTATAGTCTTAACGTCTCAACGTCATCATCAAGAACTTCAAGGAGAGAGGTTCAATTGTTGTGAAGAATGCTTGAGGGCGCCCAAGAAAGTCCATCAAGCTCCAGGACTGTCTCCTACAGTTTATTCAGCTGCGGGATTGGTGCACCACCAGTGCAGTGCTTGCCCAGGAATAGTAGCAGGCAGGATGGTCTGGTGTCAAGAAAGGCAGCAGAGAAGCTACATCTCTCCAGGAAAAACATCAGGGACAGACTGATATGCCTGCAAAAGGTACAAGGATTGGACTGCTGAGGACTGGGGTAAATCCCCATTCTGATTGTTTGGGACATCCGCAAAACACCTTGTCCGGAGAAGAAAGGGTGAGCGCTACCATCAGTCCCGTATCATGCCTACAGTAAAACATCCTAAGACCATTCATGTGTGGGGTTGCTTCTCAGCCAAGGGAGTGGGCTCACTCTCAATTTACCTAAGAACACAGCCATGAATAAAGAATGGTACAAAAACATCCTCCGAGAGCAACTTCTCCCAACCATCCAAGAACAGTTTGGTGATGAACAATGCCTTTTCCAGCATGATGGAGCACCTTGCCTTAAGGCAAAACATAGAAATTTTCTGTTGATGGTTAGGAAACTCCCCAGACTTTAAAGAGTTTGTAAGTTATAACTCTAAAAAGAAAAAAAATTATCCTGTTCCTTTAAAGCATGAACAACAGCACAGTGCTTGTGCTGTGTAATTTGACCCCCTGTATCACCTGAACTACCTGGTTGATCCTGCTTGGTTCTACCCTCTGTAAACTGACCACGGTTTATCATGGCTGCTGAGCCCTGACACTGTGGTCAGTTTATGTGCTTCCGTCATCCGCAGCTCTCCTCTGTCCTCCTCCCCCCTTCCTTCCCTGCCTGCCTGCCAGCTCCGACTGCTGCACTCTGAGTGTCATTTCTACAACCCCCTCTATTACATTAACTGATGTGCCCAGTGCATGTGGTTTGTAAAAATAAGCCCTTCTATACTGCACTTCCGAGCGCTGTTCGGCGATCACATGTTTAGCTGCCTCTCTCCTTCTCTTCTCTCCTCCTTCCAGCTGATGTCAGCGGAGATTTTTCTGCCCCTCCCGTTGTAGCAGTCAGACTGGGAGAGGAGAGAGGCGGCCGGTCACGTGAGTGCTGAGTTGTGCTTGGAAATACAGTATAGAAAGGCTTATTTTTACAAAACTACATACACTGGGCACATCAATTAATGTAATCGAGGGGGTTGTAGAAATTGCACTCCATGGCTTAACAGCCACTTTAATCCCATCGAGAACTTGTGGTCAATCCTCAAGAAGAGGTGAACAAACCCCCCCCCCACAAATTCTGACAAACTCCAAGCATTGACTATGCAAGTCTCAGGGAAATGGCCATAGTAGAAATGACAATCTTGCCAGTAGTAGAAATGGGCGCCGTAGGCGCATTCCCGCACGCACGTGCATGTGTGCGTGCAACAGCGTGGGTCGGCGCACGCGGGTGCAAACAGGCGCGCATGTCCACGCATGACCCTCTGCTGGCCTATAAAAGACTGCTGCCGTCTGACCCAAGTTGCCGGATTGTTGTCAGCTTCCCTGTACTCCTGAACCTCTGTTTGTTTCTTGGATTTCCCGTTGTGACCCGGCTTATTCCAGACCTGCTTGACCTCTTCTCCTGGCTTACCCCCTGGCTTGCTCCTTGACTCTCCATCTGCTTGATCACCCGTGTATGACCCTGGCTTGCTGCATGGACTTTGACTTTACCTGATTACCCGTGTATGACCCCAGCTTGCTGCATGGACTTTGCCTTTGCTTCATTACCAGTGCTTGACCCAGCTTGCCCTAAGGACTCTGTTATTCTTTACTCGCTTGCCATCCTGTGTTTGACCCCCAGCCTGGCTTCCACTGCTGTATTATGAAAGCGCGGCTCATCTCGAGCACAGTGGGAGTTTCTGGCCACCTATATCCTGCCACGCACACAGCAGTCTTCACAAGGTGTCTCTTCTCCAGATCCTGATGGCAACCCATCCTTATTTGGGCCTTATACCTACTGTTGCACTCGTAGAGGTATATTGCACGTAGCCGCAAGGGGAGCCCCTCTCTGCATATTGGCTTCAGATCAGGTATGTGACAGCAATAATGGGCTGCCATCAGTCAGGATGTGGCCCTGAAGTTGATTGACAGCATGCCAGGGCGAATTGCAGAGGTCTTGAAAAAGAACAGTCAACACTGCAAATATTAACACTTTGGTTTGGAAGTCTAGTTTTTTTTTTTTTTTAATAACAAATATGTTATACTTACCTGTTTTATGCAGTTGGCTTTGCACAGAGCAGCCCGGATCCTCCTCTTCTTGGGTCCCTCTTCTGTGCTCCTGGCCCCTCCCTCCTGTTTGAATGCCCACACTGCAAGCAGCTTGCTATGGGGACACCCGAGCTGAGTCACAGCTCCCTGTGTCCATTCAGCCACAGAGCCACGAACCGCCCGCCCCCTCTCTCTTCTGATTGGCTGAATGATTTTGATTGACGGCAGTGGGAGCCAATCGCACCGCGCTGCTGTCTCAGCCAATGAAGAGGGGAGTTCCGGGCAGCTTAGACACTCTTGCAACATCGCTGGATAAAGATGGGCTTAGGTAAGTATTAGGGGGACTGGAGAGGGCTGCTACACACAGAAGGTTTTTAGAATGCATTAAGATAAAAAAAAACCTCCTGCCTTTACAACCACTTTAATGTAATTGCCAATAAAAGCCTTTGACACTTATAAAATGTTTGTAATTACACTTCAGCATACCATAGTAACATCTGACAAAAACGTGAAAAACCTTCTGTGCTACAGCAGCCCCTCAGAGCCCCCCTTTTTCTTACTTGCACACGATTGTTCCAGCATCGAGGATGAGCCCAGCAGCTCCAGCCATTGGCTCCCGCTGCTGTCAAACAAATCCAGTGACTGGGAGTCAGGGACAGAGCTGAGTCCTGCTGTCTGTGTCAATGGACGCAGTAGCAGGACTTGGGAGCGCACCCGCACGGGAGCCCCCCATGGGAAGAGGCTCTCCGAGGGGAGCACCTGGTGAAGCGGAGGAGCCAGGAGCGCCGCCGCGGGACCTTGCACAGAGCAGGTAAGTATGAAATGTTTGTTTTAAAAAAAAAAAAAAACCTTTACAATCACTTTAATATTTGTGTCATTCTCAAAACTTTTGTCCAAGGTTGTGTATATGTAAAACGCCAAAGGAAGGACTTTCTCCAGAAACAAAGATGGCCGAAGGCCAGTTGCGCACCACGCATGCGCAATTTTTATTCACTGTTTGGATTTCCATTTACTCTATGTTGAATGCCTGGTATAGTGCATAACAGCTGTTTATGAGCGCTTTCACCACAAGCGCAGATTTTATCATGCTTTTTTACTCCACTATTTTACTTCCAAATGATATAAAAATCTGACAGGGGTTGCAGCCACCCCCCTGCTAAAGAAAAGCATTTATATTTGCTGTTAAAGAATTCCTGTCACTTCCTACCTGATAAATGACAGCAGGATAGGTAGTGAGGATACACCTCTCATAGGCTACTTTCACATTGAAGTGGTTGCCACGGTTGAGGTAAAACCTCGCTAGTTTTAGCGGAGTTTTACCAGCGATAGGGCTCCGCTATGCGGGTGGGAGCGCCGCGCTTTTAACCCCCCACAAGGGGTTAAAAAGGGGTTAAAAGTGCCGGCGCTCAGTGCTACCGAGGTGGTGTGCCGCCGCTTCGGAAGCGCTTGCCATTCATTTCAATGGCAGGGGCGGTAGAGGAGCGGTATATTACCGCTCCCCTCACCGCCCCAAAGATGCTGCTTGCAGGACTTTTTGTAACATCCTGCTAGCGCACCGCCCCAGTGTGAAAGCACTCAGGGCTTTCACATTGGGGTGGATTGGGGGGGACATTTGAGGCGCTTTACAGACGCTATTTTTAGCTAAATAGCGTCTGTAAAACGCCTCAGTGTGAAAGCAGCCTAATGGAACATTTGATAACATTAAAAAACTGACAAGGGTTCTACTATCTTCCCACTCCTTCCTTCTAAAACTAATAAAAAGAGATTTAGCTGGAGATACACTTAAGTCTTCACTTTATTATCTTTAGTTTATGTTACTTCAATTATTATAAGTCTTTCTTTTTAGATTTCACTATCATCACTCAACAGCCAACAGATAGAACCTCATTGGTCACAAGCCAACCAACGACACAATCAGGTGAGCAGTTCTTAGAAATACGATTTACCTATTTTCATTGGGGTGTTCCAAGTAAGGCGCTGTGATAGATGCACCAAAACCCCTATATGCTGAGTATACGTATCTCTACACTTAGTCTACACCAGGAGTATTGAATTCAAATTCATGGAGGTTCAGTCACTAAAATTTTCTTCCAGCGGAGGTCCGAATTGCATGTTTGATTCCTAATGGCACCTTGAAGCATCGGGCAAACACAGAACACGGGTAGCAGTGATATAAACCTAGCCTCAGATCCTTCACATCAGAACAGTGTTCTCAGCCCCCCTGCACATCACAACCCCCTCTACATCTCTGTCCTCATTCCCCCTTCACATTCCTTTCCTCATCCTTTACATTCCTGTCCTCAGACACCCTTTACATTCCTGTCCTCACCCCCCCCCCCCTTTACATTACATTCCTGTCCTCACCTTATATTTCCCTCACTTCTGTCCTTACATTTCCCACCCACTCCTGTCCTTACATTACATTTCCCCTCC
>BLSH010555280.1:0-28370 GCA_018402905.1 Glandirana rugosa | reverse complement strand
ATGGATGGATGGGTGAGCATGGCTGTGTGAGGATGGATGGATTGATGGATGGGTGGCTGAGCATGGATGGGCTAAGAATGGGGGGGTGTGGATGGATGGGGTGGATGGCTGGGTGGGTGATTGATGGATGGTGGGGATTGCTAACTGTCATTTAGCAGTGCTGTGGGCATTACACATCGCCCACAGCACTGCACACGTCTTTCCTCCCCCCTCTCTCCTCTCACTCTGCACCGATCGGTGCGGAGAGGAGAGAGAAAAGCCGGCGGAAGCGCCGGCTTGTTGACATGTGATCGCGCCGTCATTGGACGGCGCGATCACGTGGTGAAAGGCCGCTCACAGCGGCCATTCACCGTGATCCGTGATCAGTCGGGTCCCCCGGACCCGACGGTCACGGATGTTCCCGTGTGCGCGCCCCAGGGGGCGCGCGGGAAGCGCGATTCTGGAGGACGTCCATGGACGTCCTCTCAGAATAACCCGACCGCGCTGTGGACGTCTTTTGTCTAAAGCGCGGTCAGGAAGTGGTTAAAGCCTGCTTTGATGTTACTGATGTGTTCAGACACACGTTTACTCAGTGTTCTTTTAGTGCGCCCTATATATAATAAATTACAGGGACATTGAAGAGCATATACAACATATGTGGATCCACATGTAATCACATCTTTGATTTTAAAGACCCGCTGTTCGTCCGTGGATGTAAATTGCACGAAATTCCTTAAATGGGTGTTAACCTGCCTGCAGGATATACATCTGCGACATGCAAAGAACCCTGTCCTATCCCAAAACATTTGAGGTCTAGTAGGAGGATCCAAGATTTTCTTAACGATTTTATCAGCAAAAGAAGGTGCTTTTCTATAAATAAATACTGGTTTAGAAGGAATTTCTTTTTTCAAATGCTTATCCAGACTCAGTATATCCCAATGTTTCCTAATAATGGATTCTACCTCTCTATATTGAGAGTGGAAATCACTGAAAAATCCCCAAGAAAATTTATTATTCATTTCCTTAGGCTTGGTTGCCAGACACTGGTCCCTAGGGACTTCCTCAACTTCCTTCATTGTCTCCTCTAATTTAGTGGGAGTGTAACCTTTTTCAATGAACCGACTTTTAATGATCTGTGCTTGTTCTTTAAAATCAGTCTCCTCGGTACAGTTTCTCTTAACACGCATCAACTGCCCTTTAGGTATGTTCTTCAGCCAGATCGGATGATGCCCACTCTGGATGGCCAAATAACTATTCCGATCTGTTGCTTTGAAGAACACCTTAGTTCGAATGTTATGATCTATTAACATGACTGTTAGATCCAAATAATCCACCTGTTCTCTACTCCATTTGTACTCCAACCGTATGTTGTTAGTATTGTTATTTAACTCAGTTAGGAATTCTTCCTTGGTTTTGCACATTGCTGGATTGGGTTGTGCTTGGGTTGTGCTCAAGTGAGTATAACTGCTTCCAGATCGCCTACTGAATATATACCGCGGCAGGGTGGCCCGGCTGCGTGAAATTATTTTGTGCACGAGGTCTGAGGCGCATGCCCGCCCCCATGGCGATCTGCTCCCACTGTCCAATCCAATCCGGTTACCAGGCAATCGTTCCTAGAAAGGCAGAACAGCGGTTTGCCTTTGTAAACAAGGTAGATTGCTGTTCTGTGAGAGGGAAAGAGAGAGATCTTGTCTTTCTGCTAAGCAGAATGTTAAACCCCTGATGTTAACCCCTTCCCTGCCAGTGTCATTAGTACAGTGACAGTGGTTATTTTTTAGCACTTTAGTAGTGTCACTGGTCCCCAAAAAGTGTCAAAAGTGTCAGGTGTGCAATCTGTCCGCTGCAATGTTGCAGTCTCACTAAAAATTGCTGATTGCCGCCATTACTAGAAAAAAGTAAATAAAAATAAATACAAATTCCATAAAAATATACCATAGTTTATAGACGCTATATCTTTTGCGCAAACCAATTAATATACGCTTATTGGGATTTTTATACCAAAAATATGTAGCAGAATACATATTAACATAAATTGATGAAGATCTCCATGCCCCTGAAGCCCCAAAAGGAGTCATGCTGCTGGCCAGGCCACTGGACAGGTGTACCAGTCACTGGGTTCTAGTGGGTTTTAGCCACTGGCCGCCTGCACGGAACGGGCGCTATGCGGTGGGCCGTCCTATGGGTAGCTCGCATAGTGTCGGCCGGACTGGGGAAAGTTTTGGATTCGAGATATCCTCTATACCACCAGCCAGCTTCTTGATAGCAGTCTTCATCAGAAGAATCTTCAGGAGACCGCAGATCCCATAGGGAACCAGGTCTACTCCTTGCACTAGGCAAATAAAAACTGATGTGCTGTACAGGGCAGGGGGATTATATGCTAAGGTGAGGACGGCCCCCTGGGAGGGAAAAAAAAAAGAAATATTCCTTTAAATAATGTGCCTGGGGGGTCCCCTTAGTCTGCCTGTAAAAGGGTGCACCTCTGTGATGTGTAAAACATAGCCAGAGCAAAATGACATTTCCATAGGGAAAATTGTCATTTAAAATCACTCGTGGCTGTAATGTATTGCCGGCTCCCGGCAATATAGAAAAAAATCACTGAAAGAATTTGCGTAGGGTCCCTCTCCCCCCAGTCCATACCAGACCCTTCAGTTCTGGTTTGGATTTTAAGGGGAGCTCCGTGCCAAAATTTAAAGAAATCTATCCTGGCCGGCCAGAATAGAAGGGGGACGAGCGAGCCCCCCCCCCTCCTGAACCGTACCAGTCTACATGCCCTCAACAAGGGGAGTATGGGTGCTTTGGGGCAGGGGGGGCTCTGCGCCCCCCACCCCAAAGCACCATGGGGACAAGAGCCTCTTCCTCACAACCCTGGGCTGTGGTTGTGGGGGTCTGCGGGCAGATTCCGGCCCCCCCATGTGAATTAGTATCAGGTACATTGTACCTGTACTAATTCACCAAAAAGTGTTAAGAAAGAAAATAACACAGGAGACAATTAGGGACAAGTCCTTAATAAAAAAAGAAAAAAAAAGTACCCCCGTTGTAATCCATCGACGGACCCAAAAATAAAAAAAAGGGAAACAACAACTCCTCCTCCATGGGAGGGCTCCGGCCGTTTGAGCTGTCTTTGTTTTGACAGTTTATTTATATGGAAGGGTGGGGCCACCCGGTGACATAAGCGCGTGACCTGCCCCCTCTGACGTCACATGATGTCAGAAGGGGCGGAGTCACTCACTTACATCGCCCTGTCATATAAATAATCTGTCATAATAAACAGCGGGCAGATGGCGGGGAGGAGCTGTGCACGCTGTCTGTGCGCCATGCATTATGGGGCGCTCCGAGGTGGCGAAGTCGCTCCATAATGTTGTAGGTCGTTCGCGGGGGGGCGAAAAAACGGGCGAATGACCCATTTGTTCGGCTGTCTGCTGAACAGGTGAACAACAGAAGTTCGGCCCGAACTTATGCTCGGGCCGAACCGTTTGCCCATCCCTAATCAGTCGCGGCAGATTCCCCACCCACAGCTGACGTACACAAAGGGGCAAAAATGCTCATGACCTTATTGGCCTAATCTGGCCCATGATTAGTGATGTCACAAGCATCCCAGCCCCTTTATATATATGTAGCTGCAAGGTGGTGAATCTCCTGCTAGCAGCTTATTGGCCCAGCAATGGCAGCTAGCTGACGGGTTCTGACCGATTTCAAGCTCTTCCCCAATTAACAATATAGGGGTCAAATTTAAAGGATATCTAAACCCAAACACTTAAACCAAATACACTATATTGCCAAAAGTATTGGGATGCCTGCCTTTGCACGCATATGGACTTCAATGCCATCCCTGTCTTAGTCCAAGGGTTCAATATTGACCCATCCTTTGCAGCTATAACAACTTCAACTCTTCTGGAAAGGCTGTCCACAAGGTTTAGGAATGTGTCTATAGGAATGTTTGAACATTCTTCCAGAAGCACATTTATGAGGTCAGGCACTGATGTTGGATGAGAACGCCTGGCTTACAGTCTCCACTCAAATTCATCTCAAAGGTGTTCTTGCCAGGACTCTGTGCAGACCAGTCAAGTTCCTTCACCCCCAAACTTGCTCATCCACACTATATTGCCAAAAGTATTGGGCCACCCCTCCAAATCATTTGGTGGAGGGTGATTATGGTGTGGGATTGTTTTTCAGGGGTTGGGCTTGACCCCTTAGTTCCAGTGAAGGGAACGCTTTAGGTGCCAGCATACCAAGACATTTTGGACAATTTCTTGCACCCAACTTTGTGGGAACAGTTTGGGGATGGTCCCTTCCTGTTCCAACATGACTGTGCACCAGTGCACAAAGCAAGGTCCATGAAGACATGGATGAGTGAGTTTGCGGTGGAGGAACTTGACTGACCTACACAGAGTCCTGACCTCAACCCGATAGAACATCTTTGACATGAATAAGAGCAGAGACTGTGAGCCAGGCCTTCTCGTCCACATGAGTGCCTGACCTCACAAATGACACACTCCTCAATAGAATGGACAACACCAGGTTAGATAAACACTCTCTGTATTATAAATAAATCTGTCAAGTAAGGAAAGATGTCACAAACCGTGCACAGAATGAGATAACACCATTTCCTATACAGAGTACTGCTATACCAAATGTGTATGCAGGAAGCAGTGTCAAAAGTAACTGGGCTCAGGTTTTACCACTCAGCTGAGTCTCCTAGAGCAGTGTTTCCCAACCCAGTCCTCAAGGCACACCAACAGGTCATGTTTTCAGGATTTCCCTCAGATGAAACAGCTGTGGTAATTACTAAGGCAGTGAAACTGATCAAATCACCTGTGCAAAATAATGGAAATCCTGAAGACATGACCTGTTGGTGTGCCTTGAGGACTGAGTTGGGAAACACTGTCCTAGAGTGTCATAAGGGCTGCCTGAACATGGATAGTATAAACCCCCAGAAGCATAAGCTGCCTCCAGGCCCTGAAGTGACTCTGCTAGGTCCAAGTCTGTCTGCAAAGTTTCACCATTCCAGGAAGGTAGAAATTTACAAAATCTATGCAAAATACTATGAGTCAGAATGGGATAGTAAAAAAAAGTAGTTATTTCTGCCTGCTTTGTTGGGGCCCTTACAGTGATGCACTAATTGTGATATTGGGTGGCTTCTGGCTGCTTTCAGTTTAGGAGGAAGGAGGATTGAGGAGGGGCTTTGGTAGAAATGACTTGTAGAAAATTCTTAAACTGTAGTGAAAAGAGCATGCAACAAGTTTAAGAAAAAGTGGCTATGGGTCAATGGGAAAGATCCTGGATAGGCGGTATGGCAATGCTCTGTGGTTTGCTAAGTGAGTGAAGCGATGTCTAAGGAACAGAAGGACAAACTGTGTTGGGCTAAAGTTTCA
Organism: Glandirana rugosa; assembly: GCA_018402905.1. Lineage (NCBI taxonomy): Eukaryota > Metazoa > Chordata > Amphibia > Anura > Ranidae > Glandirana > Glandirana rugosa. Next base: position 23,019 of record BLSH010555280.1, on the reverse strand, counting down.
GCTCCTGCTGTGCAACGTGTTTACTGGGTTGACAACCTTCTAACCAATCCTGCCTTCAGCAGTGGATGCTGAGAGCAGAGGGGCCCTTCATGGAGCGATGGCTTGAGCTCCGGTAAACCTGCTCTGTACTGCTGGAGATTTATTGTCCTAAAAGAGTTCCTGTGCCAGCACCTGGCTACATACTGTAGATATAATCTTGTTTTACTTCAAAATATCTGCTGTACTTACCTCCCCTCCAGCAATGTGACATCCAAAAGCTTCTTTTGCAGCTGTTGACATCTTTGCCCAGTCTTCTTCCAGGTTCGGCGTCTTTGGCCATTTTGATTGACCGTCGTGGGATGACATAACTCCATTGTTTGCTCATTTAGCAGAAGAGGATGTGGCAGACAGAAGATGAGCTTTTACTGCAGAAGACACATGCAGGATCTCTTCTGCAATAAAAGCCTACCTGCCAGCAATTTTTCTCAGTACAGCTATAGTTCCACATTGAAAGGAATAAAGTGCTCTTTTGGGAGAGTTTAGCTCACCTTTAGATTCTCTTTTATTTTCTCAGACTACAAGAGATGCCATTCACAGTATAGCAAGGAGCTGGAGGAATGTAAGAAGTCCATGAATCAGGTGTGTATTGGTTTTTAATGATAAGTTCATATTTATGTGATGCAGTAACACATGCAAAATTGTGCGTGTTCCTGAAACACACAAACATGCACATCCATTTTGCAGGCACATGGCGGTGTAATTAATTCTTAATTGCACCCCAACACACACGGCAGTGCAATTAATTAACAAAGTACCCATGCGTTTTGGTGTGGGGTGAAATAAAAAAGGGTGCTTGCACCCCTTTGATGCAATTTTTCAAATAAATGGGCTGCTAAATGCCTAACACCAAAATGCACACGCACCGTCACATCTGCATAAGTGTGAATGAAGCCTAAGCTGACCATGGGCAGTCTTGGTGCAGTGCCTTAAAGCGGTAGTAAAACCATCCATTTAAAAGTTTAAAAAACAGTCACATTTCTGGCACGTGCTGGAAATGTAACACTCCCATTGGTTGTGCTTTAAACCAAACTGTCAAACCATCCAATGGCTGGTGTCATAGCTGATCACATGTGCAGCATCATGGCAGTTGTAGATTAAACAGAGGCCAAGATGGCAGCTTCCTTGGCTGAAAATGATAGGAGGGTTTACTACCACTTTAAGTCTTTTGTGATTTGTGATGCTGGATTCATATGGTGCATTCGTTGGTTTCCTCCAGGTGATCTGGTATAGTCCTACAACCAAAAAAACATACCGGTGGGTTTCTGAAGCACTCAGAAGGTGAATGTGTGTGTTTGTATGAGTGCTGGATGGAAGATAAATAAAACAATATACAATATGCTTATTACCCTTTCGTGTTTCACCTTTCCCATTCAAGTGTAAAACCACCCATTACCACTTTATATTCATTTTATACTTACCACTCCTTGCTTCATTGCAGCCACCACCAAAATATGTGATAACATGGCATTTATGTTTTTTGTTTTACTATAGGATGCATTTTGCAATTTGTTGAGACAAAATGCCCGTATTCAACAAATTTCATGTCAAAGAAATGACACCAACATTACTGTGCAGGTAAGAAAATATAATATGGCTGTAATAGTCATAAAGTAGATTGAAAGTCAAACATTACCAACTGACCTAATGTTACCTTAGGGCTGGGCTCACATACACTATATTACCAAAAGTATTGGAACACCTGACTTTACAAGCACATGAACTTTAATGGCATCCCAGTCTAAAGCCTCATACACACGGTGCGACGGTCGTATGAAAACGGTCATACGACCACTCGTACGATCATCCGACTGTTAGTACGAGCGACTAGAAGAGCCGACATATGACGGTCATACAACTGGGGTTGGATGAGCAAACGAGAAAACTTTGGTTGTACCAACAAGCGATCGTACGACCATTGTATCTGTGTACGAAGTTGTACTGTTGTAATGCTCAGAAGTCAGGAACTGCCGGGAGTGTCCATTTGTTCCTAATTCACAAATCACATGCACCTGAACTTCCTCTTTATACGTTCGTAACGCGCCACTATGTTCGGATTGGTCGTACGATCGTTTAGTGCATGTCAGTATGCGAGATACATGAGCCAACATACGATTTGGGCCGTTCAGTCGTACGACTGTCGCACCGTATGTATGAGGCTTTAGTCTGTAGCGTTCAATATTGAGTTCCCCCCTTTGCAGCTATAACAGCTTCAACTCTTCTGGGAAAGCTGTCCACAAGGTTTAGGAGTGTGTCTATGAGAATGTTTGACCATTCTTCCAGAAACGCATTTGTGAGGTCAGGCACTGATGTTGGACGAGAAGGTCTGGCTTGCAGTCTCTGCTCCAATTCATCCCAAAGGTGTTCTATGGGGTTTGAGGTCAGGACTCTGTGCAGGTCAGTCAAGTTCCTCCACCCCAAACTCGCTCATCCATGTCTTTATGGACCTTGCTTTGTGCACGGGTGCACAGGCATGTTGGAACAGGAATGGGCCATCCCCAAACCATTCCCACAAAGTTGGGAGCATGAAATTGTCCAAAATGTCTTGATATGCATTCCTTTCACTGGAACTAAGGGGCCAAGCCCAACTCCTGAAAAACAACCCCTCACCATAATCCCCCCTTAACCACATGATTTGGACCAGTGCATAAAGCAAGGTCCATAAAGACACAGATGAGCGAGTTTGGGGTGGAGGAACTTGACTGGCCTGCACAGAGTCCTTACCTCAACCCAATAGAACACATGTGGGATAAATTGGAGTGGGGACTGCAAGCCAGGCCTTCTCGTCTAACATCAGTGCCTGACCTCACAACTGTGCTTCCAGAAGAGTTGAAGCTGTTATAGCTGCAAAGGGTGGGCCAACTCAATACTGAACCCTGCGGACTAAGACTGGGATGCCATTAAAGTTCATGTGCGTGTAAAGGCAGGTGTCTTAATACTTTTGGTTATATAGTGTATATGCGAATTGGATGCGTTTTAAACCCCATCCAATGCGTATGACATGTGAATGTGACCGATGCCGGTTCACACATGTCCAGGGCAGCCGTGGTGCAGTTTCAAAAACAGTCCTGTGTGTTTTCGGGTCCAGATCGGGTGCGAATTCGGGCAAAAATTTGACAGAAACAGAGAGACAGAAATGCACTGGACAGCTGCACTGAAACCGTGGCAGCATGTATGAGAACCGGCTCTTAAAGCGGAGTTCCACCCAAAAGTGGAACTTCCGCTTTAAGTGCTCCTTACCCCCTGACATGCCACATTTGGCGTGTCATTTTTTTGGGGGGGAGGGGAGGTTTTGAAATGTATCCAGCTCTCACTTCCGCTCATGGCGCCACAGACCCGAGTGGAACTTCTCCTCTCCTCCTCCCTCCCTGCAATCTTCCAGGACACGTCACAGGTCCCAGAAGATTGCCCAGCCATTAATAAAGGGCAGCGCGACTCGTGCATGCGCAGTGCGCACCTGGTTGTGAAGCTGCCAATGCTGGTGCCGTGGAGAGGAGAGTGTCTGTTTATTAAAAGCCAGCAGCTACACTTTTTGTAGCTGCTGACTTTTAAATGAGTGGAACTGAATTCTAAGTATGCTTTATCATTCCAAAATGTTTATCATGTTAAAAAATCGCCATATACATACTTTTTTAAATGTTGGTTTGCTGTCACATGACCACTAAGCTGCTCCCTGGAGATGAAGCTTTCCAGGTTGTAAGAATAGAGAGTGGCTGTACCGACTGAGCTGTGTCAGAGCTCAGAATTGCAGAGCATGCACACTGGATGAAGCACACATCAGAAAGGGAAGTGCCTTTGAAGACCGAGTGGCGCAGGAGCTCAGTATTCAAATTGGAGAGCACAGGAGGAAGTGCTTTACCAGTGCCCATAGCAAATATTTATAATTACGTCCGCTCACTGGGTCAAAAGGCACCTCATCCCTAAAAAACTGGTGTTTAAAATTTTGACATAGAGGATGGGATTTTCATGGTGCCACAGAGATCACAAACAATGGAATATGAAATATAAAAATGTTTTTATTGTACATCATATTTAAAAAAATCTTTTGTGAAGAGTAACATAGATTCTCTTCATGTATCACTTTTCTCAGTTTGATACAGACAAACCATCTTTACCACATATACAGAGTACTTGAAAAAGGAAAGGAACTTAATGAGATGCCCCGTAGTTCTACATGTTTCGCTATACGCTTCCTCAGGAACAGTGAGGCTATTTACAAGTTCTAAAAAACATGAAAGATAGACAATTACTAGATATTCTCGATATAGATACATAACAGTACAAAGATTATTAGATATACTGAATATAGATACATAACAGTACAAACTTTGCTATAGCATAGTACACTCAAATTATAGTATTGAGAGTAAACATAATATATTTATACAGACAATTATGTCAGCATTTCACGCAAAAGGGTGTCCCAATGGGACCATCATTGCTTACCTGTATATGGTAAAGGCAAAGTATCTCTATCAAAGACAAAATGTAAAAGATAGGTTCTCCTTGTTCATATAACCCAAAAGAGGGGAAGAACAACCGGATTGGGAGGACAAAATGACCACCCTGGATCTCCAATGAAGATTGCAGTGTAAACCTCTTAATCAGTAAATGCACAAAGATGTCCTAGAAGGTCCCTTGGAGTAGTGCAAAGAGAAGTTATCTGAAAACAAAACAGCATACTCAGTGTACACAGTACAAATAATGCAAGAGAAAACTGCATAAATTCATTAAACAATGCATGTATAGATCCCATATAGGGAAAAAAAGGGGGGGGGACAAAAGAAAACGTGGACAGTAGACAAAATGTAGAGCCCAAAAGGTGGCCGGGAAGAAAGGGGGGGGGGGTGGAAAAAAACCTGAGCAGTAACAGAGACACCAATCTATGTGAGTGTCTGAATATACTACATTGGAGATCCAGGTTGGCCATTTTGTCCTCCCAATCTGGTTGTTCTTCCCATCTTTTGGGTTATATGAACAAGGAGAACCTACCTTTTACATCTTGTCTTTGAAAGAGATACTTTGCCTTTACCATATACAGGTAAGCAATGATGGTCTCATTGGGTCACCCTTTTGCGTGAAATGCTGACATAATTGTCTGTATAAATATATTATGTTTACTCTCAATACTATAATTTGAGTGTACTATGCTATAGCAATGTTTGTACTGTTATGTATCTATATTCAGTATATCTAGTAATCTTTGTAATGTTATATATCTATATCCAGTATATCTAGTAATTGTCTATCTTTCGTGTTTATTTAGGACTTGTAAATAGCCTCACTATTCCTGAGGAAGCGTATATCGAAACATGTAGAACTACGGGGCATCTCATCAAGTTCCTTTCCTTTTTCAAGTACTCTGTATATGTGGTAAAGATGGTTTGTCTGTATAAAATTAAGAAAAGTGACACATGAAGAGAATCTATGTTACTCTTCACAAAAGATTTTTTTAAATGTGATGTACAATAAAAACCTTTTTGTATTTCATATTCTATTGTTTGTGATCTCTGTGGCACCATGAAAATCCCATCCTCTATGTCAAAATGTTAAACAACAGTGACCATAGCACTTTGTAGAGGCTCTTCTTCGGTGTGCCGACAAAGCTGGGGGGATTAGCCATTTGCCATAGTGTTGTCAGCCCCAGACAGGGCAGCCATCAGAAATTTTGGGACCCCTTACACAGCTATAGACCTGGGCCCCCCCATCTGACCACCAACATTCCCTAGGGCCCACCCACTGGCCATCCCACCTCATCCGCCCACTGGCCAGGGGTGTACACATGTTTCAGCTGCAATAGGAATTATACACCCTGTCACACTTACTAGGTGTAGCCTGCTAAGCAAGACCCATTCAAATGAAGTGAAGTGTGCAATGCTAGTGTGGGATCCAAGGGGTTAAAAAAAAAAAGTGCACAGGCAGCACAGCCTCACCTGTTGCTTGCAATAAGACCTCATGCTGAACCATAGGTGCTGGAGATCCCAAACTTGGACCAGTTGTGGTCCAGGGGGCCCTTTCCATGTGATCCACGTTTGGTATTTTTATTGAATATGGTTTGGGAGAACGGTGTCCCCAAACCAGGTGTCCCCCTCCCATAGACTCCAATGTTAAGTCCGAAATCCACCTGACAATTTCTGGTCAATGACTGGTCACTTTGGGAACCCAGTATGGCCGAACTATAGATGCTGGAGGTCCGAAACTTGTACCAGTTGTTGCCCAGGGGGCCCTCTCTATATGATCTAAGTTTGGTATTTTTATTGGTTATGGTTCGGGAGAACGGTGTCCCCAAACTGCATGTCCCCCTCCCATAAACTCCAATGTTAAAGCGGAGTTCCACCCAAAAGTGGAACTTCCGCTTTAAGAGAAGGTGACCCCTGGCATGCCATAATTGGCATGTCACTTATTTGGAGGGGGGACCGTGGACCCTGTTTTCACAGGGTCCGCGGTCCACTTCCTCTCCTGGAGCCGAGGAAGTTCACCCCCCCCCCTCGGTGATCTTCTGGGACACGTCACAGGTCCCAGAAGATGCGCCAAGCCATTCACAAGCTGCAGCGCGACTCGCACATGCTCAGTGAGCGCCCGGCTTTGAAGCCAAAGCCGGGTGCCCACACTTGTGATGCCGGCGCCGCCGAAAGGGGGGGAGACGAGCAAGCCCTTGGGTGGCCGCATCGCGGGAACGAGGGACAGGTGTTTGGTAGCTGCTGACTTTTAACAGGGTGGAACTCCACTTTAAGTCCGAAATTCACCCAACAATTGCCGGTCAATGACTGGTCATTTTGAGGACCCGGTATAGCCAAACCATAGGTGCTTGAGGTCCCAAACATGGGCCAGTTGTGGTCCAGGGGACCCTTTCCATGTGAAAAAATCTTTGGTTGCGCTATTATTTTGTTTGAATTATTGTTTAAGTCAAAAGTGTCTCCGGCTACAAAAGTAGCTGCACCTGTTGGCAAATAGCAGTTTGCTTTTTCAGTTTAAGCACCAAATTACACTTAGGGTAAGTGTAGAATGTTTTTCCTTTCAGGCTGGGTTCACACTAGTCCGATTCTCGGACCGACATGAGGAACACAAGTCGCATTACGTCACAAAAACAATGATTCCCTTTGAGAGCCGTCTTAACTGCTCCGACTTGTGTTTTTCAAAGTCGGACCGACTTTGAAAAAGGTTCCTGTACTACTTTTGTCCGACTTTGATCCTACTTCAGCCCATTGAAAGGCACTGAAGTCGGATCAAAGTTGTATCAGTGTCTTCACTGATCCGACTTTGGCATGCGACTTGTGCTCTGGGGATCATGAAGGGGAACTCCACGCCAAATTTAAAAAAAATGGCATGGGGTCCCCCTCCAGGAGCACACCAGGCCCTTTGGTCTGGTATAGATTTTAAGGGGAACCCCCACGCCAAAAAAACAGCGTCGGGTCCCCCCCAAAATCCATACCAGACCCTTTTCCGAGCACGCAGCCCGGCAGGCCAGGAAAGGGGGTGGGGACGAGCGAGCGCCCCCCCTCCTGGACCATGCCAGGCCGCGTGCCCTCAACATGGGGAGTATGGGTGCTTTGGGGCAGGGGGGCTCTGCGCCCCCCACCCCAAAGCACCTTGTCCCCATGTTGATGAGGACAAGGGCCTCTTCCCGACAACCCTGGCCGTTGGTTGTCGGGGTCTGCGGGATGTGACATCATATGGGGGCGGGGCCTCCGGTGATGTCATCTGGTGGCCACGCCCCATGCCGATATAAGGCACAGCACACAGCGGAGAGGGCATTCGTGAAGGAGATCGCGTCGTGTCAACACGAGAAGAAGAGAGGAATAACAGAGGGAAGGGGACAGCAGAGAAGACCGGCAAAAGAGCAGAAGACGTCGCAGAGAAGGAGAAGAAAGAAGACCCCTCAGAAGATGGAAGACCCCGCAAAAGAGCCGAAGAAAGAAGAGCCAGAGAGAGGAGAAGACCGCCGGAGCAGATTTAATAAAATATTTTAAAAACCTGTGTAGTGTGTTTTTTTTGTACATATTTCTTTCCAGGTAAATGGGTAGGGGTACGATGAACCCCATACTCATTTACATAGGGTGGGGGGCCGGCATCTGCCCCAAAGCACCCATACTCCCCATGTTGAGGACACGTGGCCTGGCATGGTCCAGGAGGGGGGGGGCGCTCGCTCGTCCCCACCCCCTTTCCTGGCCTGCTGGGCTGCGTGCTCGGATAAGGGTCTGGTATGGATTTTGGGGGGGGCCCTACGCCATTTTTTTCGGCGTGGGGTTCCCCTTAAAATCTATACCAGACCAAAGGGCCTGGTATGCTCCTGGAGGGAGACCCCATGCCGTTTTTTTTTTTAATTTGGTGTGGAGTTCCCCTTCAAGATCCTTAGAGCACAAGGTGCCTGGCATTGTCGGCATCAAAGTCGGATCCCTGTTCACAGACAAACGGTCCGACTTTGACCCTATGTAGGACCGTAAATCGCAAAGTAGGATCAAAGTCGGACCGTTTTTTTGTCGGATAGTGTGAACCCAGCCTCATATATAGAATATAACCATCTTCCAAAATTCTAATTTCAAATAGAATAAATTTGACCTAGAATGGAATTCAATTCAAATGAAATTCGAATGGAATTAGATTCAAATACAAATGGAATTAGAAAAATTTGAATAAACAAAATTAATTCCGATAACAAATTAAATTAATTTAACTAAACAAATTTATGTAAATAACGAATCAAAACTAAACTACACACATTTTTTCGTTCTGCACATGTCTACTTGAAATGCCTTACCAGTGGGCCATGAGCAGCATCCACAAAGCCCGCCTGATAAACTCCTACTGTAAAGTTAGCCATACATGGATTCAAATTCTGTCGGTTCAGCAGGGTATGGGTAGGGTGATTGTACAGAAATTGACCTACTGATCAACTTCTATACAATTGCGCTTTCAGATATTTTCCACTTGATCAGCGCTGCAGGCTATAGCTGATGAAATCTGATCATTGTATTGTGAAGGTGAGGAAGCCTCCCAGCTGTCAGAATACAATAGCTCAGCAGGGAGGATTCCCCTATCCACCTTGAATGTGTGGATAGGGGGAATCAAGTCAGTTTTTTTCTTTCAAACCACTGGTTGAATAAAAAAAATGATGCATGTATGGGCTGCCTAGGTGATCATCTCCATCTGGGATTTTCCATATGTTGAGCTCTTTCTCCCAGCCTTACAGGAATGAGCTCATTGAAAACCCACGCATGCACAGTGTGCTGGTCTACATTGATTCAGTGGTTTTAGGGTCTGCATCCACAAGCTTTTGTTTTTCCCAGAAGTAATTTTTCCCCATGGAGGTCAAAGGGAATGCATAATCAACTTGATTAAGCTTAGGAAGGAAGTCAGTTGCAAGTCAGAAGGAAGTTAAATGCTGGTCAGAATCACCCATGAAGAAGCTCAGATGGAACTTTCAAACTAATCTCAAATCAATGCTGAATGCACCTGAAAATGAGTTCTGCATTCTACATTTGTCCATCGACAGAAGCCTCTATTCTCTCACAGGTTATTCCCATTTCTACAGATATCACATTTGTTGTTCTAGTATGCAGATATGGTCATACATAGAGTTGAGCGAACCCGAATTGTAAAGTTCGGGTCCGTACCGAACTTTGGGGTGTCCGTGACCCGGACCCGAACCTGGACATTTGAAAAAAAGTTTGGGTTCGGGTTCTGGGTTCGGGTATTTGATCCCGCCTGTTGAATAGCTGCAGGACAGCCAATCAAAAAGCGTTTCACTGGTTTGCCCTTAGAAGCCATCACAGCCATGCCTACTAATGGCATGGCTGTGATTGGCCAGTGCATCATGTGACCCAGCCTCTGTATAAGCTGGAGTCACGTAGTGCTGCATGTCACATGCTCTCAGGCTAGTCTAGGGAGAGGATGCTGCTGGCGCTGGAGGGACAGATTGCAGATATAATAACATCTCATCCTGCATTACAGAACGATCTGATTCTGGACTAGGTAGAGATTACTACTACTGCCTTGAGAGACAGCTTGCAGATCTCATCCTGCATTACAGAACGATCTGATTCTGGACTAGGTAGAGTCTGCTGCTTTGAGGGACAGATTATTGTTCTAAAATAATCTCCTAGTTCTATAGGGTCAGATTCCTGCTGTTGCTGTAAGGGACAGATTATTGTTCTAAAATCATCGCCTACTCCTATAGGGTCAGGTTCCTGCTGTTGCTGTAAGGGACAGATTATTGTTCTAAAATCATTGCCTACTGCTATAGGGTCAGGTTCCTGTTGTTGCTGTAAGGGACAGATTATTGACCGGCCTCACACAGCCATTGGTATACTTGATTTTTTGAATATGCCTCAATATTTTGGGGGCTACCCCAATTAGAAAAAAAAAGAAACAAACAAACAACAAAAAGTGTTGGCTACCTCCTCCTCCTCCACCACCGCCACTTCCACCTACACTGCCACGGTCACGGCCTAGTCAACCTCTAGGCTCCTACTCCACAACCATCCCCCCTTCCCATTTTAGTTTTTTTATTTGAATTATAAGTTATTTTCCCTATCCCCATTTTTTTGTAGGGCACTTGTCCTACTCTTACCCCCATTTTACTTCCTTTTTCAGCCCTCTAGCACTTGCCAGGACTTTTTTACAGCCATTTTTGTGCCGAAAAGTTCAGGTCCCCATTGACTTCAATGGGGTTCGGGGTCCGGGGTCAAGTTCGGGTCAAGTTCGGTACCGAACCCGAACTTTTTTGCTGTTCAACTCTAGTCTTACATCACTACAGCCCTGAGCAAGACTTTTTTAAGGCCAGCATTCATTTATTTTCAAACTCTTGGGCGAAAAATGATTGTTCTCTTCTTATCCTTACTAAGTGGACCTAGTGCTCTCTGAAATGCATGTACCTGGTTTGTATAATGCAATAATGTGGATCTAATGAGACTTTCCCTGGAACTTATCAGCTGTCCTATTATCCCAATAATTTCTAGTATTTTTCATTAATCTTCTAGTTGAAATATGTTTAAATGGAGAAAAGCCAGCCATATATGGATCACAATTTGGCTGGTTCAACAGGGACCAGATTAATTTCAATCCATGTTTTGGCAGGGTGGTTGTACAGAAGTCGATCTACTTTTGTACAACCATCCTGTCTGATTTTTGCTCCTTGATCAGCCCTGCCAGCTATAGCCGGCAAAGTTGATCAGTGTATTCTGACAGTGGGGAAGTCAGAGGGGAAGGCACAACAGGAGGATTTGTTCAACCCACTGGTTGAAGAAAAAAATCATTTATGGGCTGCTTAAGAATATAGTGAACTTATTTGTTTGTTCTATTATTTTGAGTCTACAGCTGTCTGCAAACATTAGACAGTGGTTTGCCAAGTATGTGTGACCCAGCTGCCGCAGATCTTTGTGCAAACATTGCCTGTGTCAGGACAAACAGCTGTGATTGGCCAAGAAATATTAATTTTCCTGAATTATCCAAATTGTAGAAGTGCCCAAAAATGTAAGTCTCCTTTTCTGATCATAAATATTCTCATTGGGCAAGGGTTCTCTATGTTTTTCTAGATTTCTGTAGATATCTGTATCTTGTATGTGTTTCATTGCCTTTGACTTTTTATTTTCATAGCAAGTTGCAAAGAAGTTCACACAAATTCTTAACCACACCATCTTGAACAATATGACTGCTTCAGAGCTACGTTCAGCTGTCTCCTCCATAGTGGAGACTGTGGAGACCTCACTGTTGGTAACATTCTCAAAACACCCTAAAAATGAAAACATCAGTACGCCCGAGCTGGGTAAGTGGATGGTTACACTGGCTTCCAAGGTCTATTAAAATGGTTGCTGATAGCACTGTATAGACAGCAAATATGCTTCATACATTCAAGACTTTTATATCATACAGCTTCTAACACCATTTATCATTTTTCCAATGCCCACCTAGCCATCTGCCAGTGTTGCCAACCTACCAGATTGAAATTTACTGGCACATCACCCAAAATTTACTGGCACATCCAAGTTTTTACTGACATTTTACAAAAGTTACAAAATTACAGTTTTCAGTGCAAATTTCAGTATTTGGGCTACAAGCAAGTACACTGTGCAAATAGCAATGTAATTTAAGGTCGATAGCAAGGTAAAAAAAACATATTTCTGTTATTTTCAATATAATAAGGGCAGATTATTTAGTCCACCAGTTTTGTCACCTATGTCAAATTGTAGAGATTTCCCCTTAATTTCTGTTCCATAACCACCACAGAAAGTGAGGTGAAATCCCTGGTAGCCATTAGGATCACCAGAATGTATGTCCCCACTTCTAAAGACTTCCTGTCTCCATCACCCCTCATCTCCATCACCCCTCATCTCCATCACACCATCCCCCTGGGGTCTCCATCCCTCCATCACCTCTTGTCTCCATCACACCATCCCCCCCATCACTTCCTGTCACCATCCCTCCATCTCCATCACACCATCCCCATCACCTCCTGTTTCCATTACACCATCCTTCCATTACCTCCTGCCACTTATCCAGTGCACACTGCACTCAAACAGTGCACAATAAGAGATAAGATAAGTGCACAATAAGAGAGAGAGACTCCTGCAGCCTGGCTCGCGGCTGTCTGTCAGAGTGAGCAGAGACAGTGTGTGTGTCAAAAAGTCACACACTCACTGTCAACTCTTTTTGGCTGGCTTGAAGAGGAAGCGTACTGCACTCACCACTGTCACCAGGAGGGCTGCAGGGTCAGCCAGAGCAGGGAGGCAGGCAGGAACCAGGAGAATCCATCCATCCATCCGGAGCGCCTGCTCTGGCCAGGTGCTGGCTGGCGGTGGTGTGGCGGGAAAATGCAGTAACCTCATTTGAGGGCAGATGGGTTGGGCAGAGGCACTAGCTGGCAGCAGGAGGAGTGGTCGTCCAACTCGTCTCAGGGTCAGGATTGGATCTTCTCGCTTGCTGCTCTGGGATTTACGTAATTGTGCAGCTCTGACCAGAGCCAGTGGCCACCGTTTTTACTGGCACTTTTCAGCTGCTATGGACTTTTACGGACACCCGAAAAACTGCCCTGTTTTTACGGGCTGTCCGTAAATTTACAGACAGTTGGCAACACTGCCATCTGCTTAGTGGTGCCTGTTCCCTCACAACTACTATGACCGCCCTCTTGCTCTGTCCTTCACTCTCTAGTTAACATCTTCAATTTCTCCCTCTCTAATGGTCAACCTCATACTTAAAAAGCCCTCGCTGGATCCACCAAGTTTAACAACCTAAGACCCATCTCCTTGCCCCATTTACCTCAAATCTCCTAGAATGTCTAGTCTACAACCACATGAGCTACTACCTGATAACAACCTTCTTGACTACTTTCAGCCTGAATTTCACCCTCAATATTCTCTCCTAAAACCGAAACTCACGACTTCTGACTTACAGTACTAACTGCTAAAACCAATGTTCACTACTCCGTAACTCTTACTCTCAGACTTCTCTGTTGCTTTTGATAAAGTTGACCATCCACTTCTCTTCAAAAAAACTTCACTCCCTTTGACTCTTTGCTGGTTCTCCTCTTACCTATCTCACCGTACCTTTAGTGTCACGTACAACTTCACCCCTCCTCTCCTCTTCCACTTTTTGTAGGGGTCTCCCAAGCATCCATCCTCAAACTATTCCCTTTTTACACCTTCACCCTGGGTCATCTCCCATGGATTCCAATACCATTCCTTTGGTGACAACACCCAAATCAATCTCTCTAACCCTCTGCTCACCCTGTCAATCTCCCTGTGCATCATTCATTTACTAACTGACACATTAGTATGGAGGGCACACCATGTCTACAAACTCAGTCTTTCCAAAACTGAGCTCATGCATTTTCCAAAATGAACCGTGTGAGAGGATTTCCTTTTTCATGGAGAGATTCCCTTTTGCTTCCTGTTCTGTCTGCAAAACAGGAAATCAAAGCATATCTTCGGTCATATAATTATTTCCACATTGCATTTTAATTATTTCTAGCCTACTCCTATTAATCTAAACAATCTGGAAGAATTCGATTTTTGTAACACACGGTCACTATACCATATGTGTAAGCACTGCTGTGCCACACATTTCATGGAGACTGCCTTCTGAACTACAGAGATGCTGAGAGGAAGAGTTTCAGGAGGCAGAACTGTTGCTTGCAAGCAGCAAAGTACCATGGGATATGTAGTCCTTAGGAGGTGAAGCTGACAAATATGAAGAGAATCCAGAAAGTTGTTGAAAGAGAGGGCCAGCAGACATGAAAAGGAGATTTTTCAAGTAAACTTATATTGGATTGTCAAAAATAACTATTGTTTTCATTGCTGTTACAATTCTGATTTCATAAAATGAAAGCATGTGCTGCGACCATAGATTTAGATTAGGTTTAGCTTTAGATATGCTTTAGGTATAGGTTAATTTCAGTTAATATCAAGGGTTAAAAATCTAGCTAAATCTTTTTATGTTTTTTATAAATTATTAGAGGTTACAAATCGTGTCAATTTCTTATCTCTGTATTTGCTCCCTTTTTGGAGATTGAATCTTATTTCTTGTCTACTTGGCAAGTTTCAGACAGAAGAAAAAGTGAGAAAATATTTCTTTACTTCCTGTCTATTTTTTACATCTGTAAGACAGAACTGGAAGTGAGAAGGACACATTCACTATTAAAAGCATATGCTCCTATTTTGATGAGCAAATCATTTTTGATTGGTCAGACATCGTATAATGAATACGACTAGATTGACATTAATGTGACTGTATGGTCTCTCCATGATTCTTTATCTTTCTTCCAGAGGTCCAGGTGAAGGCTGCCATAGACACATGTAGTGGAGGAGAAACTTCCATAACCTTAACTGTGCTGGAGAGCACCATGCACGTTCCTTGCACACATGTGAGCGGAGATAAAGGTGAATATTGCTTTTATTTAATGATGCAAAGAGCGATATGCAAGGAACAGGAGTTCATTACAGTTGTACAGAAATCACCTTTTACTGCACAACTCAAAAGAAAACCTTCTTTCGAGTTGTGTAGTAAAAGATGATTTCTGCACAATTGTAATGGACTCCTGTCCTTGCATAGACCTGATCAGAATGCCTATGTGAAAGGGGCCTTAGTGTTATATTGCAGAAATTCAGTGGGGTGCTGAGTGCTGAAACACTCTCTGTATTCCAGCACCCGGCACTGAAATAAAGACTGTACTGTCAGGTAGAGTGATCTCTGCAGTGGGGGGTTATAAACAATGCCACTGAGCACTAGTGCAGATGGAGGGACTTACATTGTCACTAATGCTGGGGTATTTGCAAAAATAGGAAAAAGCACACCATTCCCTTATGCAAGTGCATTGTTGAATTAAATAAATATCTATTATTTAGCTTTTGTATATCTGTTTAAATAAAATCTATTATATACTGTGCCTTGAAAAAAGTATTCATACCCCTACGTAAATGTATTTTATTGGGATTTGATAGAACAACACAAAGTGGCACATAATTGTGAAGTGGAAGGAAAATGATAAATGGTTTTCAAAATGTTTTACAAATAAAATATATGAAAAGTGTGGCGTTCATTTATATTCAACCCCTTTACTCTGATACCCCTAACTAAAATCTAGTGGAGCCAATTGCCTTCAGAAGTCACGTAATTAGTAAATATAGTCCACCTTTGTGTAACTTAAATTCGGTATAAATACAGCTGTTCTGTGAAGCCTTCAGAGGTTTGTTGGAGAACCTTAGTGAACAAACAGCATCAAGAAGGCCAAGGAACACACAAGACAGGTCAGGGATGAAGTTGTGGAGAAGTTTAACCATTTCAGCCCCGGAAGGATTTCCCATGCTAGGACCAGAGCATCTTTTGCGTTTTGGCACTGCGTCGCTTTAACTGACAATTGTGCGGTCGTGCGACCAAAATGTTTGCGTCCTTTTTTCCCCACAAATAGAGCTTTTTTTGGGGGGTATTTGATCACCTCTGCGTCATTTCTGGTTACCGCTATAAACAAAAAAGGAGAAACAATATTTCTTACTTTTGCTAAATACATATCCAAAAAAAAATATAAAAAAACAAAATGTATTCATCGGTTTTGGCCGATTTATATTCTTCCTCATATTTTTGGTAAAAACGAAATTGTGGCTTGCCTGCGGAGATTGAGTCCACCCGAGCCACGGCCACAACTCTACAGAGTGTGGCAGGCTACTGTGCACGCGTGAGCCGCTGTTTATAGACGGCGATTCACGCTACAGAGCCACTCTGCAGTAGTAAATGTACACCAGCCGGTCGGGAACCGGTTAAAGCAGGGTTAGGTTATAAAAAAATATCCCAAGCTTTGTAAATCTCACGGAGCACTGTTCAATCCATCATCTGAAAATGGAAAGAGTATGGCACAACTGTGAACCTACCAAGACATGGCCATCCACCTAAAATGACAGACCGGGCAAGGAGTGAATTACTCAGAGAAGCAGCCAAGAGGCCCATGGTAACTCTGGAGGAGCTGCAGAGATCCAGAGATAAGAAGTCCCTTTTGTAGTTTGTGAGAAGCCACATGGAGGTCACAGCAAAAGTGTAGAAGAAGGTGCTCTGGTCAGATGAGACCAAAATAAACTTTTTGGCCTAAAAGCAAAACGCTATGTGTGGCAGAAGACTAACACTGCACATCATCCTGAACACACCATCCCCACCGTGAAACATGGCGGTGGCAGCATCATGTTGTGGGGATGCTTTTCTTCAGCAGGGACAGGGAAGCTGGTCAGAGTTGATGGGAAGATGGATGGAGCTAAATACAGGGCAATCTTAGAAGAAAACCTGTTAGAGTCTGCAAAAGACTTGACACTGGGGTGGAGGTTCACCTTCCAGCAGAACAACGACCCTAAACATACAGCCAGAGCTACAATGGAATGGTTTAGATAAAAGCATTTTCTTGTATTGGAATGGCCCAGTCCAAGTCCAGACCTAAATCCAATTGAGAATCTGTGGCAAGACTTGAAAATTGCTGTCCACAGACACTCTCCATCCAATCTGACAGAGCTTGAGCTATTTTGCAAAGAAGAGTAGGCAAAAATGTAACTCTCTAGATGGGCAAAGCTGGTAGAGGCATCCCCAAAAAGACTTGCAGCTGTAATTGCAGTAAAAGGTAATTCTACAAAGTATTGACTCAGGGGGGCTGAATACAAATGCACACCGCACTTTTCAAATATTTTTTTGTAAAAGCATTTGAAAAACATTTATCATTTGTCTTCCACTTCACAATTATGTGCCACTTTGTGTTGGTCTATCACATAAAATGCCAATGAATTATATTTACGTTTTTTGGTTGTAACATGAAGAAATGTGGAAAATTCCAAGGATTATGAATACTTTTTCAAGGCACTGTATTATGTCAGAATATAGAAAGAATTTACACTATTTTGCCAAAAGTATTGGGAGGCCTGCCTTTACACGCACATGATTAATGGCATCCCAGCTTAGTCCATGGAAGAGCGAGTTTGGGGTGGAGAAACTTGATTGGCCTGCAGAGAGTCCTGACCTCAACCTGATAGAACACATTTGGGATGAATTTGAGCGGAGACTACGAGCCAGGCCTTCTTGTCCACATGAGTGCCTGACCTCACAAATGCACTTCTGGAAGAATGGTCAAACATTCCCATAGACACTCCTAAACCTTGTGGACAGCTTTCCCAGAAGAGTTGAAGCTGTTATAGCTGCAAAGGGTGGGCCAACTTAATATTGAACACTACGGACTAAAGCTGGGATGGCATTAAAGTTCATGTGCGTGTAAAGGCAGACGTCCCAATACTTTTGGTAATAGTGTATATGCACACCTGTGTCAAACGTACACCGATAACAAAATGTGCATAAAAAACAGCGTCCATACATTTTCCAGTAATATACACATGTGATTGTCCTGTGTAGTGATTCACACATCAATGAACACTCAGGAGGAGAACTACTAAGACAGGAGCACACAGAATCTGGTGCAGCTGTGTATAGTACCCAATCAGTTTCTAACTTCAGCTTGTTAAGTTAAGCCTTGACAATAAAATCTAGAAGCTGGTTACTACACTGAGCAAAATTATAAACGCAACACTTTTGCATTTGCCCCTATTTATCATGTGCTGAACTCAAAGATCTACGGCTTTTTCTATGTACACAAAAGGCCTATTTCTCCCAAATATTGTTCACAAATCTGTCTAAATCTGTGTTAGTGAGCACTTTTCCATTGCTGAGATAATCCATCCACCTCACAGGAGTGGCATATCAAGATGCTGATTAAACAGCATGATTATTTCACAGGTGTGCCATAGGCTGGCCACAATAAAAGGCCACTCTAAAATGTGCAATTTCATCACACGGCACAATGCCACAGATGTCGCAAGTTTTAAGGGAGCGTGAAATTGGCATGATGACGGAAGGAATGTCCACCAGAGCTGTAGCCCTTAAACTGAATGTTCATTTCTCTACCACAAGCCGTCTCCAAAAGTGTTTCAGAGAATTTGGTACTACATCCAACTGGCCTAACAACCACAGACCACGTGTAACCACACCAGTCTAGGACCTCCAAATCCAGCATCTTCATCTCCAAGATCGTCTGAGACCAGCCACCCGGACAGCTGCTGCAACAATCGGTTTGCATAACCACAGAATTTCTGCACAAAATGTCAGAAATTGTCTCAGGGAAGCTCATCTGCATGCTCGTTGTCCTCATCGGGGTCTCGACCCGACTGCAGTTTGTTGTCGTAACTGACTTGAGTGGGCAAATGCTCACATTCGATGGCGTCTGGCACTTTGGAGAGGGGTTCTCTTCACGGATGAATCCCGGTTTTCACTGTACAGGGCAGATGGCAGACAGCATGTATGGCGTCATGTGGGTGAGAGGTTTGCTGATGTCAACGTTGTGGATCGAGTGGCCCATGGTGGCAGTGGGGTTATGGTATGGGCAAGCGTATGCTATGGATAATGAACACAGGTGCATTTTATTGTTGGCATTTTGAATGCACAGAGATACCGTAATGAGAGCCTGAGGCCCATTGTTGTGCCATTCATCCACGACCATCACCTCATGTTGCAGCATGATAATGCACGGCCCCATGTTGCAGCATGATAATGCACGGCCCCATGTTGCAAGGATCTGTACACAATTCCCGGAAGCTGAAAACATCCCAGTTCTTGCATGGCCAGCATATTCACTGGTCATGTCACCCTTTGAGCATGTTTGGGATGCTCTAGTTCAGCATATACGACAGCGTGTTCCAGTTCCTGCCAATATCCAGCATCTTTGCACAGTCATTGAACAGGAATGGACCAACATTCCACAGGCTACAATCAACAACCTGATCAACTCTATGCAAAGGAGATGCGCTGCATTGCGTGAGGCAAATGGTGGTCACACCGGATACTGACTGGTTTTCAGATCCCCCCAATACAGTAAAACTGCACGTTTTAGAGTGGCCTTTTATTGTGACCAGCCTAAGGCACACATGTGCAATAATCATGCTGTCTAATCAGCATCTTGATATGCCACACCTGTGATGTGGATGGATTATCTCGATAAAGCAGAAGTGCTCATTAACACAGATTTAGACAGATTTGTGAACAATATTTGAGAGAAATAGGCCTTTTGTGTACATAGAAAAATTTGTAGATCTTTGTGTTCAGCTCACGATAAATAGGGGAAAACACAAAAGTGTTGTGTTTATAATATTGCTCAGTGTATGTACAGCTGCACCAGATTCTGTGTGCACCGGTTTTAGTAAATCCTCCCACAGTGTTCACTTTTGACTCCTCTCTATACCATGAATGTGAACAAAACAGAGCACTCCAGGTGTAATGCCACTTCCCTTTTGACACCACTCACCTTCTATCCATGGACCATGCTAATATACTATAAATCACTATATCCAGGGCTTTTTTCAGCCGGAACTTGGTGGAACTCAGTTCCACCACCTCTGGCTCATGCCATCTGCTCCCTGCTAACCACTATTACTTGTAAACATTGAAGTCCAGCTTCTGCATTTACAAGGGTTACAATGGCTCCCACAGATCTGATCTCCTGAGTGGACAAGGAAGATACAAGTGTAGAGCAGATCCCAACTCCCCCACTGGATCATCTCCCTACATGTAAGAGAGGAGCGACCTACGGTGTGTGGGTAGGTACTAGAGCCAGCAGGGTGCTTCAGTTTAATACAGCAACATAAGTAAGACTTGTGGAAAATGATGGAGCTTTTAAAGAGGAAGGGAGAAAGAAGATGGGGGCAGTGGAAGCTGCATGTACAGGTCAAAGCTGAAGTGGGGTGAAAGTGAGATGTGCATGGAGGATGCAGGGGTAAGCAGCTGTGGAAGAAGGTTGAACTCTGCACTCTGTGTGTAATGCACCCCTAAACTCTGCACTGTGTATTTAGCACAACTGCAAACTCTGCACGTAGCACTCCCTGGAACTCTGCGTGTAACATCCCCCTCCCCCCCAAACTCTGCACTCTGCGTAATGCACTCCTGGTATTTAATGC
The DNA here is from genome assembly GCA_018402905.1 of Glandirana rugosa. Lineage (NCBI taxonomy): Eukaryota > Metazoa > Chordata > Amphibia > Anura > Ranidae > Glandirana > Glandirana rugosa. Next base: position 2,524 of record BLSH010555280.1, on the reverse strand, counting down.
CCCTTAAAGACCCTTGCACTGTTAGTGAAATTTTACCACCCCACTATTTGATGCAGTTTGGAGGGTGTATGTGTGGGGGAGGTTGGTTTTGGGGGGTCGTGGTTAAGTTCCTGCATCTATTTTCTGAGAAAAAAAGCCCTGATTATATCAATAGGTCACATAGGCACCAGAGGGCTCATAATTATATAAGCTGAGAGATATCTCCAGGGCGTGTTCCATCCTTATTCAAGGAAAAGAAAAGCAGAATCGCACATGGGGTACAATTCCACTTTAAAGCAGCATTAAAAAAACTCACATGTAGTTAAATGTATCAGTACAATCAGCAATGCTGGGAATATTATTGTGGTCACTGACACCGATGTGTAGTTTATTATTGTAGCACCTGACACCAATTCTGAGGGTAATATTGCAGCCACTGACACGAATTCTGGTGGTTATTATTGCGGCCACTCACACCAGTGTTGGTATATTTTATTGTGGCCACTGACACCAATTCTTGCGGTTATTATGACATCCACCGAAACCAGTGCTTGGGGTTATTATAGCATCCACTGACACCAATGCTCGCGGTTATTATTGCATCCACTGACACCGACATTGGGGTTTCGATAGCAACCACCGACACCAATGCTGGGGGTTACTGTTACTGCCACTGAAACCAATAATGGTGCTTAATTTACTCCCACTTTCTCTTAAGTGTAACAGAACTGACATTTTTGAGCATTGAGGTGTCATTTTGCATAGGCTGCCCAGCTTGGCTCACATTGTATACAATTGGCTCGCATTGTAAAAATGTTTATATGTAATTTTTTATGAAATATTGTTCAGTAAGGACTCATGTGTGGTGGTAATACACATCTATGTTAAAGTGCACAGTCTAAATATTCCATCTTTATCACATGTACATATTTTCTTCCTAGATGGAGCAATTTTCATTTCCTATAAAGGATTGGAATCTAAGTTGAACGCCAGCCGCCTTGGGGCATTAGGAAAAAGTGACAATAAAGATAGAGAGGAGATCAACTCCCCCATTATAAGTGGAGCCATCACTAGTTCCAATATAGCATACCTGGAACCCCCGGTGACCTTCTACCTGAAACAACTAAAGGTTAGTACAATAAAAGGCAGCAAATTGATAAATGTATTTATTTGTACTATATCAAGTATCCTCTCACCTATTGGAGTACCACCAACTGGGTCTACAAGCATATTTGCAGATAACACTATAGCTGGAATACGATAGAACAATTTGGAGCTTTTTTGTATTAATTCTTTTTTATGGCGTTTTAGTGTCAAAATATTTGGTGGTGTCATAAGTTTGTTTTGATGGCATAAACAGCTAGGACCACTTTGAGAAGCTGATAAAATGCTTATCCGGTTTAATTACCCTGATATTCTGACCCCAGTAGGTATACCAGCCAGCAGTAGGCTAAAATATTTTATGGAAATTGAGGCAAACATTCTAAACATCACAGTGTGGTGCTGAGTTGTTTGCATCTGGCTTCCAGGCTGCAGGTGGCTTATACAAAATCATACAGGAGCAAGCTACCCTTTTGAACTGCTATTGGGGATACATTGGACCTCCAATGTCAGTTCAAAGGGATATCAGATTTAAACTCAGCTGTTCAGAGAGTGTGAAAAATTGACAAGGTAATTTTTAAATGTTCACTCACCTCTGACACTTTTGTGCTATTTTTTAATAAGTAGTAAGAAGTCAAGTCTGTTTTTATGAAAAAAAAAAACCATGCACATTGACCTGGAAAGCATTAGCTTCCCTGGAAGTCCATATGGCCCTCATTATCTAAAGGAGCCATAGGCGTGCGCACAGGGTGCGCCGGATGTGCCTAGGCACACCCTAATCAACCCATGCACGTTACCATTATCACTTTGTGTGCAAGTGGGAAGATAGGAAAGCTTTCCCTCTTACCAGCTCTGCCATAAGAGAAGTGCTTATGCATTTCTCTTTCACTGTGCCGGCAGGGAGATCAATGTGCCAGGGCCATATATAAATATATATATATATACATACACACACACACACACACACACACACACACACACATGCACATATGTTTTTTTTTTAGCTTTAGGGTGCACACACCTATGACAGAAGCTATGCACTCTCTTCAGTAAACAATCTACAACCTATACCTTCACTTCTTCTTTCCATTGATACCTCCCTTCCTCCTCTCCCACCTTTTTTTACTTTTCTTTTAACTAGCCTTACTTTTTCCCTCAAACCTTTTTACTGCTCAATTTGACTTTGCTTCTCATCCTTTGCATTCTTTGGGGTTTATTTAATAAAGGCAAATACGTTATTCATTTTGAAAGGAATGCTTTTCACTTTGCAGGGGATTTTCCCTTAGCTTCACAAAAAATTCCCTTTGCATATAATACCCAGTGATATGCCAGGAAAATAAATTGTTAAATGGAACCCCCTCACTTGGGTTTGGGATTTTTTTAGGCAAACTGAAATAGTAAATCGTTTTTGTATAAAAATTATAAAGGTTTAATGATATACATT
>BLSH010555279.1:49905-67212 GCA_018402905.1 Glandirana rugosa | reverse complement strand
CCAAGGTACAAACACTGATGATTTGTAAAGGTTCCTTGTTTAAACTTGCTGTTGTATTTAAGTCAATCTAAACACTTGCCATTGTATTATAGAATTGTGAATCTCCCCATAACGGCCCCTGAAGAAGGGAATCTCCTGAAACGCGTCGGGCCAAGGAGTGTCCACAAACTACAGTTACCAGACGTATTGTCAAACACATGTACCCATATGTTGTTTTAAATGCTATGTAATACATTTATTGTATTGTATATTTTAATGTATATCATTAAACCTTTATAATTTTTATACAAAAACGATTTACTATTTCAGTTTGCCTAAAAAAATCCCAAACCCAAGTGAGGGGGTTCCATTTAACAATTTGTTCAAAAGGGATGACGGCAACAGGGCTTACTCCCCTAGGTGGTGTTCTTAACAATTAATGCCAGGAAAATAAAAACACGTTTGGATGATGGAAGTCAACAGTACTTCACCTCATTCACTAAGCTAAGGAAAAATTTTATTGCACAGTGAAAGTTCCCTTGCAAAGTGAAGCTCATTAGCCTTTGGTAAACAAATTCCATTATTTCCCTACTGTCCCCTAGTCTCTTTGATAAATTAGCCTTGGGTATTTCCACTCTATTTTGTAACACTTAGGCTGGCCATACATTATACAATTTTCATATTCCATTTCCTTTAGATTTATCTTCAACTATGTAGTGCAAGGACTTTCCTGATTGCATACAAATTGTGTGTTTAGGTTTGACTTCATATTATATGGTTTTGGTAAATCTAAAGGAAGATTGTACTGTACAAAGAACACTGTATAATGTATGGCCAGCCTTAATGTACTTTGTAACTCATTGGTAATTAAGTCAACCACGTATGTTTAAAACAAGTGGCATGTGTCCTGGTGCCTACACAATTTTCTTGTAATTTGGGTTGATTTACTATAGGGAGTGTTCCCCAGAGCTTAGTGAATGAGGTAAAGCTCTACTGACTTCCATCATCCAATCATATGCAAACAAAATTATATATATTTTTTTAATTCTTCTTGATTGTGATTGGTTATTCTTTGCAATGTAAATGTTCACCACATTCAGTAAGCTAAGGGAATATTTCCTTGCACAGTGAAGTTTCCTTTGCAAAGTGAACAGAATAATTCCCTGTGAATGAACTGCGATTATTTCTCTTGGCTAATGTATAATTTCAGAAAAACACTGAAAAAATATTTATGAACAGAAAAATGCATTTACATAGTCACACAATTTATCAAGGTGTGTAATTTATCAAAGTGTGTAAAATAGGCAAGGTTCTCCAACTGTCAATTCCAGATAGTCTTAATAGCTCTTTGAAAAATACCTTTCATGGTTATTTACCAACAGGAGTGTATATTCAGCCTTTGAAATCCAAAAACATATCTGAAAATTGTTGCCATTGTGGAGTGTTAGAGTGTTTTTTTAGATTAACAACAGCTTTAAATAAAAAAAAAATACTTGAAAGAGCTAAAGTTGGAGTTTTTACTTTAACCACTTAAGGACTGGAAGGATTTACCCACTTCCTAACCAGGCCATTTTTTGCGATACGGCACTGCATCCATTTAACTGACAGTTGCGCGGTCGCTGTACCCAAACAAAATTGATGTCCTTTTTTCCCACAAATAGAGCTTTCTTTTGGTGGTATTTGATCACCTCTACGGTTTTTATTTTTTGCACTATAAACCATAAAAGAGCAACAATTTTGAAAAGAAAAAAAAATCTTTACTTTCTGCTATAAAACATTTACAAAAAAATGTAAAAAAAATGTATTCATCAGTTTAGGCCAATATGTATTCTTCTACATATTTTTGGTAAAAAAAAAAAAAATGCAATAAGCGTACATTGATTGGTTTGCACAAAAGTTATCTTGTCTACAAAATAGGGGATAGATTTACGGGATTTTTTTTAAAACATTTTTCTTACTAGTAATGGTGGCGATCAGTGATTTTTAGCGAGACTGTGACATTGCAGTGCACAGATCGGACATCTTACTGACATTTGTGACACTCTTTTGGGAACCAGTGACATTATTACAGTAATCAGTGCTAAAAATATGCACTGTTATTGTACTAATGACCCTGGCAGGGAAGGGGTTAACATCAGGGGCGATCAAGGGGTTAAATGTCTTCCCTGTTTGTGTTTTCTAACTGTAGGAGGGGCGGTCTGACTGGGGAAAAGCACAGATCCGTCTCCCTGCATAGCAGAAAGACAGGGTCTGTGTGATCTCCCCTGTCAGCATGGAGATCTGCCTTGTTTACACAGGCAGATCCCCGTTCTGTCACTGCAGGGAACAATCGCGGGTGGCCGGCGGACATCGAGTCTACCGGACCCGCTGATTGGCTTCCTGCTGACAAATGGGAGCGTGCGCGGGCGCACGAGCCAACGTATATCTACAGCGATTCGCCGTACCGAGCCGCACTATAAGTGAGACGGCTGGTTGGCAAGTGGTTAAACTTAATAAATACGCCCCTTCATTTAAAGTGATTGTAAAGTCTCATTATTTTTTCTTTAAAAATAACAAACATGTTATACTTACCTGCTCTGTGCAGTGATTTTGCACGACTCTCTTGGCCCCTCCCTCCTGTTGAGTGCAAGCAGCTTGCTATGGGGTGGGCACCAGAGCCGAGCCGCAGCTCCATGTGTCCATTCAGACATGGAGCTGCGGATCAGCCCCGCCTCCTCTCTCCTGATTGGCTGACTGACTTTGATTGACAGCAGCGGGAGCCAAAGCTGTATATCAGCCAATCAGGAGGGAGAGTCCCGGGTGGCCAAGGCGCTTGTGAATATCACAGGAGGAAGATCAGGCTGAAGTAAATATTAGGGAGGCTGAGGGGAGCTAAAACCCACAGAAGGTTTTTTAGAATAGAATGCATTAAGATAAAAAAACTTCTGCCTTTCCAGCCGCTTTAGGATCAACACCAGCCAAGCGTAAGTAAACCTATGTCCCTTAGCAAATTGCCTTTCTTAAAGAAGATGCTGTCAGTACACAAATTGGTGAGATATTTTTGTAATGAGGACACAGACAAAAACAAGACACATTTTAGTAGAGTGGGAACTTTTGACAATGTTTCTGTTTCTGTCTGTGATTTTCTATCTGGTTGACCACCACACTCCACCATTTCTTTGATGGGCTTGATAGGGACAGGAGGTGAGGAAACATCTCACCAGACAGGCAAGGTGCCCCCCCCCCCCCCCCTATTGAAAACTAAAAAAAACTACATTTGGGCTAGAGTTAGGCTTCAAGGTTATCTTTGATGGGAAACTATACAAGTTTGAGGTGAAGTTTATCTTTGATAGTTTTTAGACTATTTATTTAAATTAATTTTTTTATAACCAATACAAGGTGCACCAATAATATTTATTATAAAGCACTATGGACTTTCTAAAGAGCAGAGCAGAAGCTGTTTTCCTTTGGGCTCTCCCTCACTCTCCAAATGAAACTGCAGAGGAGTTCAAATGAGCAGGAGGGAGGCGGTGGGTGAGAAGTTACTCCTCGATTTATTTTGAGTTTTGGGTTATTGATTGTTGACAATAGCATGATTTTCTTCAACAGAATAAGAATAAACAGGTAAACCAGCAATGCCATCAATACTCATTGGAATTAGTGGTATTTTGTTTAAGGTATGTAATTTAGATGGGTTTAAATCGGGTGTTGCCTTTAACCAGTTCAGCCCCGGAAGGATTTGCCCCTTAATGACCAGGCCATTTTTTGCGATATGGCACTGCGTCGCTTTAACTGACAATTGCGCGGTCGTGCAACGCTGAACCCCAAATAGAGCTTTCTTTTGTGGGATTTGATCACCTCTGCGGTTTGAATTTTTTGCGCTATAAACAAAAAAAGGGCGACAATTTTGGAAAAAAACATTTTATTTTACTTTTTGCTTTAATAAATATCCAATTTTTTTTTCTAATAAACAAATTTATTCATCAGTTTATGCCGCTATATATTCTTTTACATATTTTTGTTAACCACTTCAGCCCCGGAAGGATTTCCCACTTTAGGACCAGAGCACTTTTTGCAATTCGGCACTGCGTCGCTTTAACTGACAATTGTGCGGTCGTGCGACTTTGTACCCAAACAAAATTTGCGTCCTTTTTTTCCCACAAATAGAGCTTTTGCTGGTATTTGATCCCCTCTGCGTCGTTTCTGATCGCCGCTATAAACAAAAGAAGAGCGACAATTTTGCAAAAAAAACACATTTCTTACTTTTTGCTAAAATACAAATACAAAAAAAAATATATAAAAAAAAATTTTTTCCATCGGTTTTGGGTGATTTATATTCTTCCTCATATTTTTGGTAAAAAAAAACGCAATCAGCGTTTATTGATTTGGTTTGCACAAAAGTTGCTGCGTTTACGAATGATGAAAATTCATTTCTGGGGTTTTTATTTTATTTTTTTACTAGTAATGGCGGCGATCTGCGATTTTTAGCGGTACTGCGATATTGTGGCGGACATGTCGGACCATTTTGACACTTTTTTGGGACCATTGGCATTTATACAGCGATCAGTGCTATAAAAATGCATTGATTACTTTGTAAATGCCATTGGAAGTGAAGGGGTTAACCTGGAGGGGGCGCTCTAAGGGTTAACTGTGTTCCCTGGGCGTGTTCTAACTGTGTGTGGGCTGCCCTGGCTGGGGGAAGGGGATGATCACAGCTTCCATATACAGGAAGGCTGTGATCATTGCCCTTCCCCCTCTAACAGAACGGAGATCCATGTTTACATACAAGGACCTCCGTTCTTTCAATGCGGGGGAGCCATTGCGGGTAGCCGGCGGCGATCGAGTCCGCCCCACCCACTCCCTGGCTCCCCCCGAACACAGTGAGCGCGCGATCGTGCCTCCGGCGGTGCGCGCTCACAATGCTAGTTATCGCGGCCGCCGTCCTGTGACGGCGTTTCGCGATAACGAGCCACCTTGCCGCCGTCACGCTGCGGCGGGCGGTCGGCAAGTGGTTAAAGAAAAATCGCAATAGATGTATATTGATTGGGTTGCGCAAAACGTATAGCATCTACCAAAAACGGGATTGATTTATGGCATTTTTATTTTTATTTTTTTACAAGTAATGGCGGCGATCTGCAATTTTTAACGGGACTGCGACATTGGGGTGGACAGATCGGACACTTTTGACACTTTTTTGGGACCAATGGCATTAATACAGCGATTAGTGCTGAAAATAGCCACTGATTACTGTATGTCACTGGCAGGGAATGGGTTAAACTCTAGGGGGGCGATCAAGGGGTTAAATGTGTTCCCTAGGTGTGTTTTAACCGTGTGGGGGCTGGGCTGGCAGAGACATGACAGATCTCACTGTTCCCAATTACTGGGAACAGTAGATCACTGTCATGTCCCCTGACAGAATGGGGATCCGCCGTGTTCACATTGGCGGATCCCCGTTCTGCCTGTATAGTAGGCGATCACGGGTCGCCGACGGACATTGAGCCTGCCTGAACCATGGGCATGCTCACGTGGACGTACAATGATGGCGACTTGCGCAGCTGAGCCAACCTGCCGCAGTCAAACTGCAGCAACTGGTCGGCAAGTAGTTAAATGTCTGCATTATATACCTACTATATTTTTCCCAATAGGTTGTTCCACCTTCTTTTATTTTACAATGCGTGTTCCTGGACACAGAGCTGAAGACTTGGTCAAGCCGTGGATGTGAGACAAAGAAGTCTGACAGAGTGAGCAGTACCCTCTGTGTCTGCAACCACCTGTCCACCTTTGCTGTCCTTATGGCACCCGGTGACATCCAGGTAATATAAATTGTGATGTTCTTGTTAAATAAGGACTGTGAAATATTGAGGAGATTTGGTTATTTTACCCTATCAGAGGAAAATGGCAGGTTCTCTTGTAAGAACAACCCCCCAGGCTCTTTGGCTCCAATGGAGCCTTTGGTAAATAATAGACTTGTGCAAGGCTGATAAAATTTGGGAATTCTAAAAATTTGGAAATCGGAAATTCAGAAATTTGAAAATTCGGAAATTCAGAATTCGAAAATGCCCAAATTCAAAAAGTTGGAAATTCGAAAGTAAAAAAAGTAAATTAGGGAATCGGAAATTCGAAAGTCGGAAATTCGAAAATAAGAAAACATTTGAAATAATAGCTAACTAATAAATAACTATTACATTTTAGGTATTGGAATTTCCTTTTAATTTTGTCTGCTAGTGAACTTAAATCCGAAATTTATCACTAACAGCCAAATTTTCAAGGAATTTCCAATACCTATAATTTAATAGTTATTTAAGTAGCTAAGTATTAGTTAAGTTATTATTAGTTATTATTTCCGATTTTTCACATTTTAGAATTTAGAATTTTCGGATTTCCAAATGACCGCATTTCGGATTTTCCAATTTTCAGATTACCGAATCTTCGAATCTATAAAAGCGAAAATTCGGAAAAATTCGGAAATTCGAAATGTGGTAATTCAGAATCGTCCAAATTGCCGAATTTTGAAAAATGTGTTAAAAAAACGAAACGAATTGCACATATCTAGTAAATAACCAGTTCTCATATTATTCTAGTTAAATATGAATATGGATATATATTTGTAGGTTAGCTAATAATGGATGAACACCCAGTTTGCAATCCCTCTGCCTTTATTCGTAAAGCCTAAGTTTAGCTAAAATCAAAAACATAAGAATCAGGATCTCTGAATGAGGGACAGACAAATAATTGATAACTTGCCCCCCTACATTCAGTGATCCTGTGTCATTCATAAAAGCTCTAGTATGACTATTATGAATGGTGGATATGGCAGGAAATATCGGGAATAGTTAAAGTGATTGTAAAGTCTTGTTTTTTTCCTATAAAATAACAAACATGTCATACGTGCCTTTTCTGTTGCGGTGGTTTTACTCAGAGCAGCCCGGATCCTCCTCTTCCCGGGTCCCTTTTCTGTGCTCCTGGCCCCTCCCTCCTGTTCAGTGTCCCCACAGCAAGCAGCTTGCTATGGGGGCACCTGAGCTGTGTCACAGCTCCCTGTGTCCGTTCAGACATGGAGCCCCAACCCAGCTCCGTGCCTCTCTCCCCTGATTGGCTAGCTGACTTTGATTGACAGCAGCAGGAGCCAATGGCACCACTGCTATTCTCAGCCAATCAGGAAGGAGAATCTCGGACGGCTGAGACATTCGTGGACATCACTGGACAGAGAGGGACCTCAGGTAAGTGTTAGGGGGGCTGAGGGGGCTGCTGCACACAGAAAGCTTTTTATGTTAATGCATAGAATTAATTCATTAAGATAACAAAAAAAAAACATATGCCTTTACAACCCCTTTAAGCTGTTTTGAAGAGAGATCCTGACAGCCCTTTAGTTGTATGTACACCAATGCACCTGAAGATTATGGCAGCGGTGGTGGTTGGGGGGATTAGGACAGGGGAAGATTTCTCCTAAAAGAAGAAGAATAAGCACAAAGGACACATTATACTAACAGTAAGTTAATGTATGTCCCTTGTGCTGATTTTTATGTTTTTGATTTTAGCTCAACATCGGCTGATAGAAATATTGAGAAAAGATATTTTTCAGACAGGGAGCACTTTGTTTTCAGTGGGTCAGCTGACACACTGGGATTGATTTACTAAAACTGGAGAGTGCAAAATCTGGCGCAGTTCTGAAACTAATCATCTTTCAGATTTGTTTTTGTCAAAGCTTAATTGGACAAGCTGAAGTTAGAAGCTGATTGGCTACCATGCAGAGCTGCACCAGATTTTGCACTTTCCAGTTTTAGTAAATCAACCCCACTGTGAGAAGGAGCAGTAAAGCACAATCATTGTGTAGCACTGCAAACTAGGAAGTAGAGCCTCGGTATGTAATGACAAAAAATGGCTGCTCCAATGTACAACTGCCCATGCATTATTTTAAAAAATATACCCAGAAACAAAGATTTTAAAATTATTAACACAGTTTGATAATATAAACTAAAATAAACTGATCTATTTTATTTATGTAAATCATTGAAAATATAATATACTAGGGATGCTTTACTCAATTAGCAATTAAAAACAATTGTGTAAATATTCAGTTCAGTTTTCCAATTATATGAACCTCAAAGTCCTGTTCACTTTAAATACCCAGTGATGAATCAAATGAAAATGATTTTGCTTTTCACATGATTGTATAATTGAAATGAATATTCACACAATTTGTTGTGTGAAGATTCTCAACTTCAGTGGTAAATCAACCTAATTCTTTCTAAATAGCAGTTGTATTTCTGATACGTACGAGCCAAAACTATTGAAATCCTCTACAGGTGGACAACCCTTTTGAAAGTTTAATTTATCTCATCTACAGGAGGATTATGGCTTAGTTCTGATCTCTCGTATTGGCCTGAGTGTGTCTCTTGTCTGTCTCTTCCTATCATTCCTCACATTCATCCTGTGTCGGTCTATAAAGAGCGCTCACACCTCCGTCCTGACAGCTCTGTGCGGGTGCCTCTTCCTTGGACAACTACTTGCTTTGTTTGGCTTGCATCAGACTGGGAATCAGGTAAATGTTTGTTTTCTCTTACTTAACTTCATAAACCTGAGCAATAGACCCTATCCATTTGATAGGCAATTGAATAAGCATAGACGACCTTCAGTAAAAACCACATACCAAAACAATTATTAGAACTGGAGATATGGGCAACTAAATGTATATGTAAAAGAGTAAAGCTTGGTTCTGCACCCTCCTAAGCTTCCCTATAATACCCTGTTCTGTTCTGTTTAATGTTATGTGTGGTCACACTAAGCATTTGGGAGGTTCCTACATTTCAAATTCAACGGCCTTTCTCTCTGGGTCTACTGATCATTTTTTATATAGCTGTTTAATTTAAAAAAACAAGTACCGTTTATGAAGCATTATGCAATCTTCCAGATGCATATGGTTTGTTGACCTTAGAGTGTGTCATATAGGCAATAACATAGAGAGTTAACTATATAATATTGGCTTCAGATTGTAAAAATGGTCTATACCTATTTATAGTTGTTTTTTGGAGTTCTTTTTCCTATCATAGTTTTAGTATTTGGTTGTACAAAATAGAGCCAGTTGGGCATTCATTGGCTCAATGTGCAATAAAAAAAAGAAAACAAACAAAAAAGTAAGGTCACTTAATGGTAATACGTAATACACACTCAAGTCCACCAAAAATAAAGGAGCCAAGACATGAAGTTAAAATTAAAAGGATGTGGATGCGCTTGTCTGCGCATCAAACCTACATGGCCTTAAAGCATAACTTTTATTCAATTATACATCAATAAGTAAGATGAAGTATACAGTATAAATTAAAGTCTATCTAATTCCCATGTGTATTGGAGCTCCCTCATAGGGAAGTGTCAATGTAGGGACTCAAAGCTCATATTGATGAAGAATTTACCTGGCATATATTCTCCAGATTAAGTTGTTTTGTGATCACTAGGTAGGAGAAATACTCCTCTTCAGTGGCTAACTTTTTTGCACTAACAAACCCCATTGGTAACTGGGGTAGTCACTATATGGTCAGTTCATAAATATGGGATTTTGAATCCCTACACGGCACTGACGTTTCCCTATGAGTGAGGTCACATACACACTGGAACTTGATAGACTTCAATTTATATAACTGATCTTATTTTATTGATGTATAATTTTTAAAAAGTTATGTTTTAAGGCCATGGCGGGTTTGATGTGGGGACAAGCGCCTTCCCATCCTTTCAATTTTGAATGCAATTCCCACAAGGAGACCAACATGAGATTAATATATCAAGCTAATAGTATTGAGTTGAGATTTAAGAAATTAAGTTAGACATGTCTTGGTTTACCAATCTCTTAGCATGCATGGCGGTGTATGCATCTTCTGATAGGAGGAAACCCTCACCATGTACACTATGAATTGGCAATCAGTGGTCTGAACTATTCATGTCATGAGCCACAACAGCGCAATTTAAATTCAGCAATATATCCCACACTCTAGTAAATCTCTTTGGACAGTTTCTTGAAGTATACATATCTTTACAAAGTGGAAGTTCAATAAGGACTCCCAGAAATCTTGATTGGGAGCCATATTTGCTTTTGAGATTTTTCTAGTTTAAAGCATATCTAAACCTAAGAGCAGAATTAAAATGCAGATTACCAGTATTTAGATGTGGCAGCTGCATATGTTTTTTTTCCAGGCTTTTTCCCTTTTATTTAAACCCGGTCATCCTGCCAGTAATACACTTCCTGTCCTTTCACTTATTGGACTGTATCTTTGGAGGAGCAGCTTTGTCACCCTAGGCTGCTCTCCTGATTTGGACTGCAAACACCCTCTCTTGTCTATATTTCTATTGCATATGGAAGAGGAGTTATGTTGTTCACCTATTATGGTTGCAAAGGCAATAACATCGCTTAAGATTTCAGTCAGTTCACTGAAAGTTACAAAGGTATTACATTTCTAGCAGGATCAACAGGAATTTTTCCACAGGATAATAGAACACCTCTCCTTATCTCTACATAGGGATGATCTCTAGTTCACATACAGTATATAAATAATAGGGAGCACAGTGGCTTAGTGGCTAGCAAATGCTGGCCAGGACACAATGTGCATGGAGTTTGCATGTTCTCACTTTTCTTGTGTAGGTTTCCGCCCAAACTTCAACAACATGCTGGTAGGTTATTTGGCTCCTGTCTGAACTGTTCTTGGTGTGTGTGTATGTGAGATAGATTGTAAACTCCTTAAGGGCAGGGACTGTTGGGAATGTGCAGTATATAAAAGTACTATATACAGTACATTGCCGGCACTAGTTATATGCCAGTAATAAATTAATATATTAATGAATATAGAGCTGCATTAGCTTGTGTTTTACTGGCTGGTGGTAAGCTTTGAATAAAAGCTAACAAAGCTCCAATATTTCATGGATGCTTGTAGAGTAGGCCACATTTTTCTACATGTATTATGATCTAAAGTCAGTAATTGGGTTATTTGAAATTTTGGAGTTGCAAATTGATATAATCAGATTCCTGGTAAGGAGGTTAGAAAACATTTTATGCATGAAAATCAGTCTACACAAAGGAACTGTGGACTTATTATCTGTGTCTCTACTTTTGCTTCATGCTTTTCAGGTCCTTTGTGCGGTGATTGCGGGTCTCCTCCAGTTCTCCTTCCTCTGTGCCTTCTGCTGGATGTCTCTGGAGAGTGCCTTACTCTTCATGACAGTCCGAAACCTGCAGGCCATGAATTACATGACATCTCAACGCCAACTTTTCCCATATGTTTGTATAGCTGGATTTGGAATTCCTGTCACCATCATTATTATCTCTGCAGCAATGCGACCCGGTTCATATGGAACAGAACAATAGTAAGTTGTGTATGGCAGTATAGAAAAGACTAATCCCTTGTTCCATTTATGATAACTTTCCAATTCATCCTTCCAGAGTATATCTCTTTGATCTTCTCTGCAGTCCTCCCTCTGTTTGTTGATTGTTTATCCCTCTGTGGGAACAATCTTTATTCCTTTCAAAGTTGTGTTTTTTACCATCCTCTGCACTAACTACCCTTCCTAAAATTCTTACCTCTGCATCATTTACTCTTCCCAACACACTGCTCTCTTTACCAATTACCCTTCCTAAGATTGTTCCACTCCACCATAGACTTTTCTTAAAATTGTCCTCTCCCCATTAATGAAGTCTCTTCTTTCTATAATTACCCTTTCCAAGGTTCTCCTCTCTCTGCTAATAAAGCTTCATGAAATTCGCCTCTCTCCATTATTAACTCTTCCCATGATTCTCCTCTCCTCTCTCCATTATTTTACCTTCCTGACATTCTCTCTTTCTTTAGGAACCTTCCCCGAGATTCTTTTTTTTTGCTGATTACCTGATATTTTCCTGTATTCAATGATTAATATCCCAGAGCTTCTGTTTTTCAGGACCACCTTTCTGAGATTCTCCTCCTTGTAAACATGTTTAAAAAAATATAGATTTATATATAGTAACCTGAAACCATACTTATGTGTTCCCTTTAGTTGTTGGCTTAAAAAAAATCTCATCTGGAGTTTCCTTGGTCCAGTTTGTGTGTTTATTACTGTGAGTATATAAAATAAGACTCCTTGTACTGACTGTATTCTTATCTCTAGCTAGTTACATTTTCGGTTATCCTACACACTTCATATATTGTAGAAAAGAAAAACGGGATGGGGCTATGGGATTTTAATGGTACCACAATAGCCTTACACAATTAGACTTAAAATCTCAATGTTTATTATGATACAAACTTTTATATAATTTTTTTTCTATATTAAAACCAGCCAAGAGAGATTATTTCAGGTTCTCACTGGATAATCATTTGTGCTTCCCGACATGTTTCGCGGGATGACCACTTCTTCAAGGGAGTATGCACATTCCTTTTCCAGACTATAAATTACAGGTAATAACAACGGTTAATATTCATATTTTGTATCATAATAAACATTGAGATTTTAAATCGAATTGTGTAAGCCTATTGGGGTACCATTAAAATCCTATAGCCCCATCTCGTTTTTCTTTTCTACAATATATGAATTTATCAGGGATGTAGGTACCTTTATTAGTAATTTAAGGATTATCTGAGCCATTAAAAACATACGTATCCTACACACTTGCTGGTTGTCCTTAACGCATCAACTAAAAAACAGTTTGTATCTATGGATTTCCAACAGCCTCTGAATATTTCCTGTGAGGTACCAGCCAAGTTGGTGTGTTTTAATCAGTCGGCAGTTATCCTCCGCAGATAAGTGTTAACACAAGGGAGAGGATTTATGATCTAAAAAACATGCAAGCATGCTTGCAGGATACAAATAGTAGAGCTGGCCACATTCAATTTCCTCATTTCTAGTGTAGTCAAGTCAAAGTTTGTTTTTAACTGCAGTGATGAAAAAATTTGAAGGAGCAGGTTGGACATTTTTTCTCAAAAGAACAAATTTCTAACAATGTATGTGATCTTTGTTTGGGAAATTATATATATTCCAGAATCAAATGTTAAAAGCAAACAAAATGTTGAAGTTCTTTCAGACAACATTGGTGCAAATGTTCATTTGAAAATCTACTAGTGTATAGCCAGCTTTACGTGGATAGAGAAATTCCCTCTCTGGAGATTGGCTGATTGACTACCGCCACTAATCAATAAACCATTTCCAAAATATCAACAGAAGTTGATTAAAGAAACAACTTCTGTCAGGCATGGGAGCCCACCCTCTGTTCGAAGTGTGGACAGTTCCTGATGAATTGGCCACATTTTGATCATTGTATGGTCAGTGTAAGTTTCATTTAGAAGATTTTTCAGAAGATGATTTGACCACTGTAAAAAAATATTTGGCCAACTCTTTTTTCTCTCAATGTGTTTCCTTAGATAAACTTCATCCTCTTGGTTCTTACATTTGTGCTCCTCAAGAAGAAGCTGGCATCTCTCAATAAAAATGTCTCAACTTTAAAACATACCCGGTAGGTATGGCATATATAGTTTTTTTTTAGTAAGGGGAAGTACAATGTGCAAAGTGTAGCTACACACAGCAGCCAATCAAAATTCTAATTTTTTCTGATATCTCCAAACTAAAATTTGATTGACTGCTCTGCGATCTTGTACATTCCATACCCTCATTACTTTTTAATAGAGTGGAACCTTGGATTACGAGCATAATCCTTTCCAGGATAATGCTTGTAATCCAAAGCACTCGTATATGAAAGCATGTTTCCCCATAGGAAACAATGGAAACTCAGAAAATTTGTTCCACAGCAATGGAAACCCTATTTTCCATCCATCTGGTGGCTCGGATCGGATGATGGTCCGTGTTCATCCGATCCTCCATAGAGGAGAATGGAGCTGTGACAGGTCCGTTACTGCACGGAGTGCAGAGACGGTCCTGTCATCCGGTGGCTCAGTAGGGATAAAGGGATGGATCCCCGCTAAGCAGCGGAGCCCGTCAAAACGGGTTCCGCTCGTGTGAAAGAAGCCTTACACTGATTGATCTTTATATGCACTTGCACTGTATATTAAATATGATGATTATGTGTGCTGCTGTGAACACTGATTGTTTTGTTTCACCTTTTTTAACTTATTGTCTCTGCATGCCAATTTGCTGTAAATCAAATCCCATATTTAATATTAATTTTAAATATAACATTTTCTAGGTCCTGTATAGAGCCTTCCCACAACAAGGCAATATCATCTATAGATCTCTTGTAAAATTTGAGATTTGACCATTCTTCTGAATATATCGTTTCTTGCTCCCATTTTCTTAAGAAAATGTTGGCAACACTAGGTGCATATTCCATGCCCATGGCCACCCCTTTTATTTGGTTAAAAAAACTGTTCCTTACACCAAAAATAATTATTATTCATAGCCATTTCCAGGCTGTCCCATAAGAGTTTTATTTGGGATGCCTTAAGATTTAATGTATGTCAACATCCACCGTAACCCATCCATTAACTTTTTTATTTTCTTTACTCTTTCTTACCTCTTTCAGTACTTGCTTGATGACAAAAATCTGGTGAACTACTGAGAACAGAAAGGTTAACTAGAAAAAAGTTAATTTGGTGCACTGCTGCCCCCTGTCTTCCCTGACAACTCATATCCACAGCACTGGTCCCTAATAATGTACTGACTATGCTTACAGCTCTCCTGCTACCTGCCCTTGATTTAGGCATACCTAATGTTAATATCAATGTCAGTATTATCACCGGTGCTTTAGAGGGAGGTCACTGGGGGCGCATCAAGAGACACCTCTGAGTATTACTAATAGGGTGTAAAGAAAACAGACCAAAGGACAGTATAATCCTACAAATATGTACTACACAGTTTATGGAGTAATGCAGAGTGGTCCAGTTTAGAAATCAGTGGGAACTTTAGATCATGTTCTTCTGCTACCAGAAAAGGCTTTAAGATTAGAGTTGAGCGAACCTGGACAGTAAAGTTCGGGTCCGTACCGAACGTTGGGGTGTCCGAGACCCGGACCCGAACCCGGACTTTTCAAGAAAAGTCCGGGTTCGGGTTCGGGGTTCTGGTATTTTATTCCACGTGTTGAATAGCTGCCAAGGGCAGCCAATCAACAATTGTTTCACTGGTTTTCCCTAGAAGCCATCACAGCCATGCCTACTAATGGCATGGCTGTGATTGGCCAGTGCATCATGTGACCCAGCCTCTATATGGGGCTGGAGTCACCGTGCTGCATGTCATATGCTCTGAGGATAGTTTAGGGAGAGGATGCTGCTGTCTCTGTGAGGGACAGATTGCAGAACATCTCATCCTGCATTATTGAACGATCTGATTTTGGACTAGGGAGAGATACTAGTACTGCTGCTTTGAGGGACAGATTGCAGACCTCATCCTGCTGCACAAAACGATCTGACTGGACTAGGTAGAGTCTGTTGCTTTAAGGGAAAGATTATTGTTCTAAAATCATCTCCACGTTGTATAGGAAAATCTATTGCAGCTGCATAGAGCCATATTATTGTTCTAAAATCATCTCCAAATTGTATAGGAAAAGTCTATTGCAGCAACGTAGAGCCATATTATTGTTCTAAAATTGAGAAAAATAATATGGCTCTCTATGTGGCTGGAAGAACAATAATATGGCAATAGACTTTTCCCATACAATTTGGAGATGATTTTCTAACAATAATATGGCTCTATGCGGCTGCAATAGACTTTTCCTATACAATTTGGAGATGATTTTCTAACAATAATATGGCTCTATGCGGCTGCAATAGACTTTTCCTATACAATTTGGAGATGATTTTAGAACAATAATATGGCTCTATGCGGCTACAATAGACTTTTCCTATACAATTTGGAGATGATTTTAGAACAATAATATGGCTCTATGCGGCTGCAATAGACTTTTCCTATACAACTTGGAGATGATTTTAGAACAATAATCTTTCCCTTAAAGCAACAGCTGGAACCTTTCCCTGTACAACTTGGAGATGATTTTAGAACAATAATCTTTCCCTTAAAGCAACAGCTGGAGCCTTTCCCTGTACAACTTGGAGATAATTTTAGAATCTAAAATCATCTCCAAGTTCTATAGGGAGAAGTTCCTACTGTTGCTTAAAGGGACAGATTATTGTTTCTTGCAAAAAATTAAAAAGTGCATCTACATAGCTGGTTTAAAAAAAAAAAAATCTAAAAACTACATTTGCGGCCAGCGGTGCATTTCTTGCACAAAAATAAAAAAAACAGTATTGGCTACCTCCTCCTCCACCGCCACTTTCACCGCCTCCTCAACCTTCAACTCCACATCCACCTCCATTTTTGATTTTTTTATGTGATTTTAGCTTAAAAATTATTTTAAGTTATTTCCCTATCCCCATTTCTTTGTAGGGCACTTGTCCAACTCTTCCTTTTGCAGACCTCTAGGACTTGCCAGGACTTTGTTACAGCAATTTTTGTGCCTAAAAGTTTGGGTCCCCATTGATTTCAATGGGGTTCGGGGTCCGGGTCAAAGTTCGGGTCAAGTCCAGACCCGAACCCGGACTTTGTCCGTGAGTTCGGCCGAACCTGCCGAACCCGGACTTCCAGAGGTTCGATCAACTCTATTTAAGATGCAGTATTTTTTAATAGTAATGTCTTCATTTCCCCCGGACCTGACCAGCCACATGTTACTTATTGCTATAAAGTATAGTGTGATATCTAGCTGTAATTTAGTCATTCACCTGTATTGTCACTGAGCCAGTAGGTTGGAGGTGCTCAGCTCCTTATACTACAATGGGAAAGCCTATAAATCCTTACAATACTGATGTGCATGTGCCAGTTTCATTGCTTCTTGGTAGTATTTAATGTTAGGAGCATATAGGGGATGGAGCAGCAGAAAACCCCAAAAATGGAACTTTAAGTTGTGCCAGACTGGGAGATATAATAATGTACAGACATTAATGAAAACCCAATTTGTTTTACAAAGTTTAAAATGTTACATTAACCACTTCAGCCCCGGAAGGATTTCCAGCTTTAGGACCGGAGCCCTTTTTGCGATTCGGCGCTGCGTCGCTTTAACTGACAATTGCGCGGTCGTGCGACGTTAAAAACCCCAAAAGACGACGAGGTAGGGGATATACGAGGATTGTAATTTATGATGGTTCTTCGTTACTTTGACCGTGTACGTGTAGTCATAACATTCCTAAATATCCGAAAGGGTAACATCATATTCCTCGACTCGTGGAGGTTGGATGACCGAGTCACTGTTATGTCCACTTACTGATTTAATGTCGATCTATAGTGTGATATGAAATATCGTTATTCATTGTACACCGACCAGTCCAGGCCCCCTTTACTTCTGTAATGATAATTTTTTATGACGTAGAATTTATCTCAACTAGCTTGGAGACCTTC